>CM054179.1:141328109-141366600 GCA_028829895.1 Sinotaia quadrata
TCAGTGTTTTCGTCTTTCTTCTTTTCTTAGTCTGAATGTGGGCATTGGGTGCCTGTATTTTGTTATTCACATGACGCTTCCGGTTGAGCGTCTACCAGCTTCTCCATTTCCGTGTGACATATCTAGTGAGAGTTATAGACTTCAAGAATGATTAGTTAAGTCGTAAACTAGCACGCAGTAGTACACCTAAACATGATATACGAACAACAATAATACTAAATCTTACTCGTGTGCAGAAGTAAAGACGTATTCTGTTTCTAAATATAAACTTTAATTAAAAAAATATAAAAATAAAAAAAAGTTCAGTCTTGCGCATCTGCTAGTGTAGTGGAAATTTCTTTTGTTCGTTTTCGTAAATTGTAGTGATAATCTAAATATAATTTCTTATTATCTGTTTGTTTGTTTGTATATCTAATTTTTATATCTATTTCTCAGTCTGCTACTGATAAGGGGGCCATACGTCAAACTGACAGTGACACACCAGAATATCGACTTAACAGTTGCAGATATGTATATTTAAGCAGTAATTCATACTCGGCATCGTTATTTGTAGATGTTTAAATCATTAACTAATACTAATGGATACAATACAATTTTACAGTGTCATATAAGAATACATAGTGACATGCTTGATATATGAACATATGAAAAATGAACATGAAATAAAACTGTACTTAATGTATTACGATTACCATGTTTGTATTTGTAGCAAAGAATGAGACCTGTAAAAAATGCTATAACAACCACACCAGCTGTAACACCCACAGTCTGGAACAAGTCTTTAGAGTCATTATTTTGCATTGCCGTTGTCTTCTGGGATGCGAGAGAAATTGTGGTGTCGTCAACTGGTTGTGTACCTAATAAAGGAAACAGATCATGAACGCAACAAAAGGTGCTATGAGAGATTTAACATTTCTGGTTTTTTTTTAGTTGGCAAGAAGATACTATTTGTTAAAAGCTTACTTAAACTGCTTGTTTATATAATCTGTTGAGAAATAATAATACGTGTTTTTTTTAATTATTTTTATTTATTCCATTTTCTTTAGTTTTTAAAATTGAAAACAATATTGTATTGAGATATGTCATGTTAATGGATAATATTATTACATAAATCATACAACTCTCTCCTCATGACTGGAGAGCTTGCCATAATATGCACACTAGTGCTAAAGTCAAGGTACATTTACTTTCATGTTATAGTCCATATCAAGATAGCTTTTCCAAATTAATTTGATATATCAAGTAAGAAATGTAGTAAAGAAAGATGTGTCAACATATAGAATATGATTGAATATTTTATCTCACATATTATACATAACAGTACTATTAATTAGAATAGTGTTTATTGATATATTCATCTCACATATTATACATAATGGTACTCTTCACTACAGCCTAGTGTTTAATGTGATTTGTGAATGAAAGAAACATTGTTCTGTGTGATAATTTAACATGAACGTTTTATATTTACCGTAAAACGGAAGGCCTTGTTGACCTCTAGGCAATTGGATAATACTAAACTGATCGAGAAAGTTCAACACACATCTGTTACACTGATACTTTCCCACTCAATAGCATGGTCTAATTCCTTGAACAAGATTACTAGTATGAGGAAATATTTTGGGTTTGTTGAATTCGAGTGAATGGCTTCTGTAAAATGGAGAGAAGCAATTGAGAGGTAGGTGAGGCTAACTGAAAGAGAAATCAGGAGAATAAAGAGACAGCGACCTAATGGAAAGAGAAATCAGGAGAAGAAGGAGACAGCGATCAATGAAAGATACGAGTGAAATGGAAAGGAAATGTGATATATTGTATATTTGAAAAATGAAAGCTTGTGGTAGTATCTGTGAGAGATTGACTTACAGAATTTCCAGTAGATCAGCGCTCACGAATGCCTATATTCAGACAAAAGGGAGATTACCTCGCTTAAAACAATATTATAGTCTTACATACAGAGGGCAGTCCACAGGGGAAAAAAGGACATAAACGCCTTTATACACAGTATACGTATTAACCTTTTATATGAGAAGCATGTCCACAGTACAATATGTCTTAATGCTGTTATCTATATGTGCTGGCAATGATAGAGATATTTTACGTGATTTTTTTATATATTAATATTTCGTTGTAAATAAATTAATTCATTCAGGAAAAAAAATAATCACTTTTGTTTTTAAATTTCATGGCAATTGTGTGGTAGTGTATTGCGTTTATTCCACTCTTAACAAGATTAGAAGAAGACGCAAAAGGCCAATGTGCCCAATATAACCTATTTCACTCTTTTCCTTCACACAGTTAAACAGTTTGCATTTTTACATTTTACCCGACATTAACTTAGATAGTTGTACCTGTAATCAGCTTTTGAAATTTTTGTTTTATCTCCAGTTCTAGGAGTAGTAGCGGAAGACATTTATATAACGACTACCTTTTATATTAATGAACTTCGCATGTTAGTTTAGGTAGATGGAGAATATGACAATACACAGAGAACCTTTAGAAGATTATGGAAGAGATTTATGGGCGAGAGCCATAAAAAATTCAGATAGACAGCCTTGTATATTATTATCTAAATAACAGCAAGAAAAAATGTAAATCGTCCAACACTCGCAAAATAGTCTTCCAGTGCTAATATAACTGAGCGAAAACCAGTGATGGTCAGACATACTAATATTAGCTCAGGAATATCCATTAATCACTGATTCGCTGACCTACTGCCTAGTCTGGGTACGCGTGCACTATAGAGTTAAAATAATCACTGAATTTGAAGAGTTGTTTTCGCAGTGTATTGAAGCCAGACATATCGAAAGGCTGCCCCAAACAAGTCTGTTGAAATGACCTTCTTACACTGAAATATGCAGATTAGTTTAAACATAGACTTAGTTATATTTAGGAGCACAAGAATTACTTTATCATCATTTATTGCGTTTATTATGTTTTATTTGGGTATACTTGTTTTATTTGTAAGATATACTTACACTGTCTTACTGCGTGCACGTGGCTTCTTAGTATCCAATAAGCAGAATATCTTCTATTCAATATTTTTAGATGAAAATCATTTACCGCTAGCAATTGTCTTATTTGAAGTATCATGGAAGTAAGACACTCTAATTAAAAACTGTTTCTCTCTCCAAGACAAAAGAAAACCTTAAGTGGAATATCGTGCAAAAACAAACTCTGCACTATATAAAACAGCTGTATAAAGTCACATTTATGCATTTATAAATATAATCTCTTTTCTATGCATTTAAACTGCTCAGATATATATCATTGCAAAATCATACCATGTTTTTTTACCCTATTGCGAATCTTGTACTATCGTCCAAGTAAATCATTAACTAAGACGAAAACTATTTGTTGACCAACAAGAAGTAAAATGCCTGCAAAATGTATTTACGTAACAGATTACCTGTTGTTATATTTATAATCAGCCAGGAGATAGGTAAATTGGTATCACCAATTGACACATTAATAGTTAAGTTTCCATTGACAGTGAGTGTAAAGACGTAATTCCATTCGAACTCCACGCAGCCACACGCCATGTTGACAGTGTTTTGTGGCTTTCTGCAAGTATTTTGCAAAGCATGTATAATTTTACACTGTGGAGCGAATATCCCTGTATTGGGATTGTACACGCTAATTTCGATATGACTTGAGTTCTTGATTCCACAAGTATTATTCATTACGATGAATGTTATATTTACTGTAGTGTTGTTTTCAAAACTCAGAACTCCATTTGAAAATGCATCATTCGTAACCTTAAACACATCACCTGGAAATACAATTAAACAAGTAAAATATATATCTATCTATTCATCTATCTATCTATCTATCTATCTATCTATCTATCTATCTATCTATCTATCTATCTATCTATCTATCTATCTATCTATCTATCTATCTATGTATATATTTATCTATCTATCTATCTATATGTATATGTACCTATCAATCTGTCTATATATTTAACTATCTATCTACCTATCCATCCATTTATCTATCTATCTATCTATCTATCTTTATATCTATCTATCTATCTTTATATCTATGCGTATTTATGTTTATTTATTAATAAAATGTATTATGACTTTCTGAACTGAAGATATACTTACACTGTCTTACTGCGTGCACGTGGCTTATTAGTATCCAATGAAAAATGCAACTTTGAGTAAGTATTAAATAGTAATTATAAACAGTGATTGATTTCATCACACACCGATCTTTCATGTTGACTTTTAGCAATGAAATATAAACAAATAAATATTCAACGGAAGATGTGAATTCACTGTTTCAGTTTCTAATTTCCATCACATATTGAAGTGACGTATTTTAATGAGTAATCTTCTCACTTCCTCCCTGCGCTATGCTTCCAAGGAAAGCCTGCACACATGAGTTCGTTATTACTAGACCATATTAAGCAATAATTAGAACCACACATTTTGAACGATCTCAAATGCGATCTTAAAATAGCATTAATATCTCAAGAAGGGTGCAATGCTGTGTCAATATTATATAAAATATAAAATGTTTCTAAATATAGTACATGAACAATTGAACCGAAAACACAGTGGAGAGCATAAGTGCACGAGTCAGAGTCGTTTAATAAATCGGACAAGTCTATTGTGACAGAGCATATATCTATGATGTTTAATGTCAACTTGACATGGCCTACTGTGGCTGTGTGTTCGTTAGTACCAGAGTTAAAGTAACAGCTCATGAAGAGAATGTGCTATAAATTCCTTGATGTAATCTAGGTGTAGATGAGTTGTTTTTCTGTTTAACCAATGGTCAAGATTTACATAGAACGAGACCAGCCAATTATCTGAGATAAACTTGTAACGCCAACACCACTTCGTTAGCGTAATATTATTATTAATTAATTAACCATCCAAAACTAATTACAAGTGGTGAGAATCTTTACTTATTTATTCCTCCAGCAGACACCACTCTTCTCTTTCACTTGGCGGTTGTACGGGCGCTGTAAGCCTTTCTCTACTTGTAGGATTAGACACTGGCGAGATGTTACGTTGTTGTGGTTTCTCCGAGAAACACACTAGACATTTTAATGCCGTGGGAAGATACTACGGCACAATTAGTATGCATTCATTTATTTCAAACTAAGCAGAAAATGAAGTTAAAACTAACATATTACGTTAAATGTGATTTTGACGGTTTCACTCTTGCTGTCTCCTGTTGACCACTCCCATGATGTGTTGTCCGAATTCTCAATAGTCTTCGTGAACATGTATGGTCCGTTTGATGTCATGCAGATACCTGTACATGAAACAGTATTTACCGTATTCCCCCTTATACAATTATCGTATTTTTGAACAATGTTACTCGAGGGAGTGAAACTCCATCGTTTCTGTTTACTTTACTTATTTGTATTTTGATCGATTCATTTTTATTGCAATTGTTATAAGTGAAACTGAAAATAGATGATAATTGTACTGACGTCATGAATGTCCAAAGATCCATTTGTAACAGCACGGCTTACAATTTCAATTTCTGCACCTATAAATTGACAGTTTGGAAACAAAATAAAACAAACAAAATGTATAATGTATATCTCTGCACATTATAACAATAGATTAGAGTAAAGTTATTCTATCTCTTTAAAAAAATCCTCTTCTTCACACACTCATTACACACTCAATTGGGCACCACACGAAAAAATCAAAAGCAAGCGAACACACAAACGTAGCATTTTAAGTCGATTGTGTGCATAACAGTATCAACAATATTGTATAAGCATTGAAGTCAAAATAAACATTTATAGTGTTATTTCCCAAATCCAAACACATATATGTATTAAGGAATTTGAAGTACAATTGATGAAAAATATTAATGCTAAAGTATTCGCCGGATGACGTACATTGAATTATGAATCATTGTTTATAACAAGTCATGTAACTCACATGGCACTTCAGCGCTGATCAACCCCACTGCTATCCACGGAATAATGAAAAACTCAAAATCACAGTTTAGGAAAATATGCATTTGTGCTGAAAATAACGTTCCAAAGTGTTTTGTTCGTGTGAACACTTTCGTTAAGAGTCTTTTGTGTATTCGACAGTTTTCGCTTTTATGACAGTTTTCCTTCCCTGTGTAAGCATAACTTTATATAACTCTCTTTGTGTATATCTATATCAATTTATACACACACACATACACACATATTTGAAGTACATATAATTTTATTATAATTTATATTCTATTCTAGAACACACAAATACTGAATTTATTTCTCCTATTACCATACCAGTTCCTTATTTGCTCATGTAGGGTATGCTGTATTTTTTTACAGACGTGCAGATATTGGTGGTCGATTCCATTTTGTTGTAATATGTACTGTATATATCGACACGCACTTGTTGATTTTATTTTCACTTTAAGCTAAATTTCATATTTTGAGACACAAATATTAGCGTCTTTTTCGTGTTATGGTAAACTGCTTTTTATTCATTGACATACATCTAGAATTTCCTGGTTTATTGATTTATAAATTGCTACGATCATGGTGGATTTCAGAGATGTCATACAACCCCAGTATAAGTGTAAGGATACACTGCACAATGGAATTTCTGGTACAAGGAAGCTACTAAAAATTGTTACATTGCTGTACTGCTAAGGGAACAAATACGGCGATGGATTGGTCAGAGTTGTTTGTTTCAAAACTCATCACGGTGAGATTTGAATGGCGCAAATTTAAATTTAAAATGACAAAAATGAAGAATTAATTAAACATTAATATAATTAATTAATTAAATGCATTAATCTTTCCACCGTGATAAAATGTAGAGATATAATTTTAATGAAAAGTTAATTTGATACTTCTATTAACTGCAAATTATATTTCAGTTATTTATCCAATGCTCTGTTGAACATGTGATTAATTTGAATTTTAGTTAAGTCGCAAACTACATGCAGTAGTGCACCTAAACATGTTATACGAACAACAATGGCACCAAATATTAATTGTGTGCAGACGTAATGATGTATTTTGTTTTTAAATATTAAATTTAATAAAAATTAAATTATGGTTAATTGTTTCAATATTGCACATATGTTAGTGCAGTGGAACTTTCTTTTGTTTGTTTTCGTAAATTGTAGTGATCATCTAAATATAATGTCTTAATATCTGTTTGTTTGTACATCTAATTTTATATCTATTTATCAGTATGCTTCTGATTGGGGGTCATGAGTCAAACTGACAGTGATATACCAGCATATCGGTTAACAGTTGCATATATGTATATTTAACCAGTAGTCCATACTCGGCATCGATTTTTGTAAAAGTTTTTATCATTAACTAATAATAATGGATAAAATGCAATTTTACAGCGTCAAACAGAATATATAGTGGCATGCTTGATATATGAACATATGAAAAAATGAACATGAAATAAAACTGTACTTAATGTATTATGATTACCATATTTGTGTTTGCAGCAAAGAATAAGAAATGCTATGACAACCACACCAGTTGAAATACCCACAGTCTGGAACAAGTCTTTAGAGTCAGTAACTTGTATTGCCGTTGTCATCTGGGGTGCGAGATAAATTGTGTCGTCGTCAACTGGTACTGTGCCTAACAAAAAAAAACCAGATAATGTACGCAACAAAATGTGTTATGAGAGATATAAAATTACTGGGTTATTCGAGAGGCAAGAATATACTACTTGTTAAAAGCTTATTTAAGCTTATATAATCTGTTGAGAAATAATAATACTTGGGTTTTGTTAATTATTAACATTTTTCTTTAGTTGTTAAAATTGAAAAAAAATATTTTTATTGAGATATGTTTAATCATCCTTTTTCCTAATATATTTTTAATTTATCCTTCTGTCAAGACATGCATATACTATAGGTGATGATCCAGTATATATGTGTAATGGATGCTTTAAAAAAATGCAAATTACTGCTTGTACTTTTCAAACTTTTATTTCTCCTATTTATATATTCCTGTTTTTTTCAACAAGTATCATTGTTATTGCACTGGTTCGTTGATAACGGTTATTTAGGCGGTAAAATATTTTGCTAGTCGCAACCAACATCTCTTTGTCTGCAAGGTCACGTCGTATCTCCCTGCGTGGGAGGACAGTAAATACAGGTGTAAATGAAATCACGAAAACGAGAGCTGAAATATAATTGAATTTAAATGGCAAAATCCGTACATTTAGAACAAGAGTGATCCAAAAGAAATAATTTGCATTGGCTTAACAATTTTTTTTTTATTAATTATGATGTTTCTCTATTTATTAATTATAATTATTTGTATGCATAAACGCAAACGGATGTATTGTTTTACTGATATGCAATGTGCTTCAGTAGTGAGTATTCTATCAGTAACACTACAGTGATGTAATTTGTAAAGTGCACGTTTTTGTCCTTTATAAACTCTAAAATTCCATTTTGAAATAACATATTCCTTTATTTATATGTAAATGAATAGTAAAGTTAAAGATCGTTTCTACTTTGAGTTGTGATGATGAATTGTTTGATTATTTGGATATGATTGCTGGCAGTTTGACAACTGATAGAGTTGTAATCTATAATGACAATGTTTGTTTCGACAATTATCAATAATTCTGGAGTAGTAATATAGTCAGAATCACGATATAGCTCTTGCTGTGCCATAGAGCGTGTAAATATCGTACGGTTAAAGTCACATTACAAGGACTGTTATCGTTTGTTTATCTATCTGGGCTTTTGGTCTGCACTCACACTTTTTGGTTCCGGATAATATTTTGTTAAGTATATAGACCGAAGCCAAAAAGAGACGACCAGGACCGCTCCGTCAGATTAAGTCATCTCCAAGAAACTACTGCAGTCAAATTAAGTGAGTCAAAGGAAAAAAAGACTCAGATGTTGTTTGAAGTGACATGTTATACATTGTACACTGGAAAGCAGAGACATTGATATGGTTCGTGTTCGCCTTTATCTAATTGTAACTGGTAATGTAGTATTTTATTATTTTTATTATTTAAGTATTATGGAAATGGTACTACATTCGAGGATCCCAATGTTTGTGTTGTCACGACAAGACAACAAGCACGTGGGAAGAAAGAAGCGTCTGCTATGAGGTCGGACGATGAAGTTACCGAGCCGAGTACGCATGACGAAACTGCGACCACGCCCACCGAGGAGGAGGCAACACAAGTGGTCAATGAAGCGGTCACTGAAGTAGCCACTGGGGAGACGAACACTTAAGTATTTTTTTGGAACGATCGCTAATCGGGATCGGATGGAGCGACTTATGTATTGGATGAACGAATGTCACTTAATTAAGAGGTGGATATTGTTATGTTTAAGTTAAATAATTTTTCTCGCTATTTATTGCAACATGTGTTAAGATAGCGATAGGAGAAGTGGGCATGGTAATGGGGTTGTTACTATTATTGATACTGAATATAAAATGATTACTCTTAATGATTAATATCATAAGTGGGCTGCATATAAAACCCAAACGTATTACTATCCATTAGTTATTGTATCCATTCAATGGCTTATACAAACTTAATGATAAATTTATCTTTTGATTTAAGGAAGCAGCGTACTGATATATTCAGAATGATGGGTGTGTGTACTCTGATCTTAATGCGCCGATATAGGTTTTGCGTAAAATTTTCAGTAGTGAAACTTTATCCTGTGTCACTGTTTATTTAATTACACATCCACTGTAACTTACATGATAATTAACTGAATATTTAGCCTACTGGCCAGTTGAATAGTTTACCAACTGGAGTGATTTGCATACGCAAGCAAAATCATTCCACAAAGTTCATCGATAGACAAAGTCGTTTTCGGCTTCCAGGACTCCAGACGTATGCAAACGATTTCCCAGACCAGAAGTGCTAAAAAGACTGCAATCGCCGATACAAAGCGATCGCTGTTTCAAACATTTTTTGAGGATGTGGACTTTAGAATGAATTGTTTGTTATGCGTTTACACTTCCTGCTGATTCTAAGCTTAATTACTGTAAGCATTTAATAAAAGCCACATGATTAATTGTCAGTGTGGTTCATATGTTTGTCAGGATTATAACTTGGAAGCTCGGAGCGAAACTTGTAGCTAACGGCTGACTACTAAATTAAATACTACAAAACACCTGACTATTAAATTAAATACTACAAAACACCTGACTATTAAATTAAATACTACAAAACACCTGACTATTAAATTAAATACTACAAAACACCTGACTATTAAATTAAATACTACAAAACACCTGACTATTAAATTAAATACTACAAAACACCAGACCTGATTAGGAGTGCGTGGTGAGACGTGTTTACAGCAATGTCAACATGTTAATGGATAATTTTATTACATAAATCATACAACTCTTTCTTCTTGACAGCAGAGCTTGTCATAATATGCACACTAGTGCTAAAAACAAGGTACACTTATTTTCATGTTATATTCCATATCTGAATTCAGGATAGCTTCTCTAAATTAACTTGATATATTCGATTAAGAATTTTAGTAAAGATAGATGTGTCAACATATGACATTTGATTGAATATTATGTGTCAACATATGACATTTGATTGAATATTATGTGTCAACATATGACATTTGATTGAATATTATGTGTCAACATATGACATTTGATTGAATATTATGTGTCAACATATGACATTTGATTGAATATTTTATCTCACATATTTATCTCACATATTATACATAACAGTACTATTTACTTAGAAAAGTGTTTATTGATATAATTATTCATCTCACATATTATACATAATAGTACTCTTCACTTCTTCATAGTTTTTAATGTGATTTGTGAATGAACGAAACATTGTTTTGTGTGAAATTTTAAAATGAACGTTTTATATTTACCGTAAAACGGAAGGCCTTGTTTACCTCTAAGCAATTGGATAAATAATAACTGATCGAGAAAGTTCGGCACATATCTGTTACACGGAAACTTTCCCACTCCACTCAATACAATGGCATAATTCCTTAACAAGTTTACTAGTATGAGGAAATATTTTGGGTTTGTTGAATTCGATTGAATGGCTTTTGTAAAATAGAGAGGAGCAATTGAGAGGGAGGTGAAGCTAATGGAAAGAGAAATGATGAGAATGGAGACAGCGACCTAATGGAAAGAAAAATCAGGAGTATAAAGGAGAAGACAGCGATATAATGGAAAGGGAAATCAGGAGAAAAAGGAGATAGCGATCAAATAAAGATACGAGTGAAATGAAAATGAAATGTGAGATAATGTCTATTTGAAAAATTAAAGATTGTGGTAGAACCAGTGAGAGATTGACTTACAGACTTTCCAATAGATCAGCGCTCCCGAAAGCCTATACTCAGGCAAAAGGGAGATTACCCCGCTTGAAACAATACTTTAGAATCACATACAGAGGGGAGTCCACAGGGAAAAAAGGACATAAACGTCTTTATACACAGTATACGTATTAACCCTTTTACATGAGAAGCATGTACACAGTACAATATGTCTTAATACTGTTGTCTATATGCGTTGGCAATAGAGATATTTTACGTGACTTTTTTATATACTAATATTTCAAGTCCTTCAGAAAATAAAGAATAATCACTTTTGTTTTTATTTTCATGGCAATAATGTGGTAGTGTGTTGCGTTTATTTTACCCTTAGCAAGATTAGAAGAAGACGCAAAAAGCCAATGTGCCCAATATAACCTAATCACTCTTTTCCTTCACACAGTTATACAGTTTGCATTTTTACATTTTGCCCGACATTAACCTATATAGTTGCACATGTAATCAACATTTGAAATGTTTGTTTTATCCCCATTTCTATTAGTAGTAGCGGAATAAATGTATTTTATGACTACCCCTTTTATATTAGTGCACTTCGCCCATTAGTTCCCTGTGTATTGTCATACACAATGAACCTTTAGAGGTTCCATAATTTATCTTTTATGGAAGAGAGCCATAGAAAATTCAAATAGACAGCCTTGCATATTATTATCTTAATAACAGCAAGAGGAAAACCTATGTAAATCGTCCAAAACTCACGAAAGGGTCTTCCAGCGATTATGGCAGTGCTAATATATTTGAGCGAAACCCAGTGATGGTCAGACATACTAATATTAGCTCACGAATATCTATTAATCACTGATTCGCTGACCTACTGGCCTAGTCTGAGTACGCGTGCGCTATAGAGTTAAAATAATCACTGAATTTGAAGAGTTGTTTTCGCAGTGTATTGAAGCCACAAACAAGGACTTACACTAAAATATGCAGATTAGTTTAAACATAGATTTAGTTATTTTTGTGAGCACAATGATTACTTTAAATCATTTACCGCAAGCAATTGTCCTATTTGAAATATGGAACCAAGATAAAAGAAATGGAATATCGTGGAATATCGTGCAAAAACAAAATCTGCACTATATAAAACAGCTGCATAGCGTCACATTTATGCATTTATAAATATAATCTGATTTCTATGCACTTAAAACTGCTCATAAGTACATCAATGCAAAATCATACCACTTTTTTTTACCCTATTGCGAATCTTGTACTATCGTCCCAGTCAACCATTAAATTATATAATATGAAAACTATTTGTTGACCAACAAGAAGTAAAATGCCTCCAAATTTATTTACGTAACAGATTACCTGTTGTTATATTTATAGTCAGCCAGGAGATAGGTAAATTGGTATCACCAATTGACACATTGATCATTAAGTTTCCATTGACATGAGTGTAAAGAAGTAATTCCATTCGAACTCCATGCAGCCACACGCCACATTGACAGTGTTTTGTGGCTTTTTGCAAGTATTTTGAAATGCACGTATAATTTTACACTGTGGCATGAATATCCCTGTATTGGGGTTGTACACGCTAATTTCGATATGACTTGAGTTCTTGATTCCACAAGTATTATTCATTACGATGAATGTTATATTTACTGTAGTGTTGTTTTCAAATCTCAGAACTCCATTTGAAAATGCATCATTCGTAAACTTAAACACATCGCCTGGAAATAAAATTAAACAAGTAAAATATCTATCTGTCTATCTATCTATCTATCTATCTATCTATCTATCTATCTATCTATCTATCTATCTATCTATCTATCTATCTATCTATCTATCTATCTATCCATCCATCCATCATTTATCTATCTATCTATCTATCTATCTATCTATCTCTCTCTCTCTCTCTCTCTCTCTCTCTCTCTCTCTCTCTCTCTATATATATATATATATATATATATATATATATATACGTATTTCTGCTTATTTATTTATTTATTTACTTTTACTATTTCTATTTACATAGAATGTGTTATGACTTTCTGAAGATATGAAGATATACTTACACTGTCTTACTGCGTGCACGTGGCTTATTAGTATCCAATGAAAAATGCAACTTTGAATAAGTATTAAATAGTAATTATAAACAATAATTGATTTCTTCACACACCGATCTTTCATGTTGAATTTTAGCAATGAAATATAAACAAATAAATATTCAACGGAAGATTTGAATTCACTGTTTTAGTTTCTAATTTCCCTCACATATTGAATTGAAGTATTTTAATGAGTAATCTTCTCTCTTCCTCCCTGCGCTATGTTTCCACGGAAAGCCTGCACTCATGAGCTCGTCACTGCTAGACCATATTAAGTAATAATTAGAACCACGCATTTACATCGTTCTCAAATGCGATCTTAAAACAGCATGCATATCTCAAGAAGGGTGCAATGTTGTAGCAATATTATATGAAATATAAAATGTGTCTAAACATTAAATAAATATCCTACATGAACAATGGAACCGAAAACACAATGGAGAGCATAATTGCAGGAGTCAGAGTCGTGTAATAAATCGGACAAGTCTATAGTGACAGAGCAGATATCTATGCTGTTTAATGTCAACTTGACATGATCTACTGTGGCTGTGTGTTCGTAAGTACCAGAGTTAAAGTAACAGCTCATGAAGAGAATGTGCTATAAATTCCTGATGTAATCTATGTGTAGATTAGTTTTTTGTTTAACCAATCGTCAAGATTTACATAGAACGAGACCAGCCAATGAACTGAGATTAACGTGTAACGCCAACACCACTTCGTTAAGGGATATTATTATTAATTAATTAACCATCTAAAACTAATTACAAGTGGTGACAATCTTTACTGATTTATTAATTATCCTCCAGAAGATACCACTCTTCTCTTTCACTTGGCGGTTGTACGGGCGCTGTAAAATTTTCTCTACTTGTAATCAGAAGGATTAGACACTGGACGCATGCCCATTTAATGAATCATCGTACGGTATTTAATGTTGCATCCATTAATTTGCAGGTTTCGTGTTCCCGTATCTTCTTGTATCTTTCTTCTATTGGTCTAGTACTGACTTAATCCACTCTTCATGATTTTGGTCCTCATGGACACACCAGTAAGAGACTATTTCAGCTGCCTACTTAGCATGTGTAGACGTGCTTTAAAGAAATGCGGAACACATAATGGTGTACACATGGGTGATGTCAGCAATAGCGTTACATGACAATACTGATATGGTTTGTGTAACTCTTTATAAGTTGTCTCTATGTGCTAGTGTTGGAAGTATGACATTACACAGAACATTTGTATTGGGTATAGTCGCACTTAAACTAACTTATTTGAAAAGGGAGAGATACCTGATGAATAATATGTATTTAATAAACCAAATTCACACAGTAAAGAGACAGGGTAAAGTATGATGGGTAGTTATGTTTGATTATTGGATTTTAATTGATATAATCTTCATTTTATGTAAAAGGTCATCATGGAATGCTTGTATCATATTTGCTATTATTATATGTTGCCAGGTGATCCTCTCTGCACATGGAAATGTGAATCACTCAAATTTATGATGCCTTAGATTTTAATTAATTTACGGGCGACCGACAACCAGACTGGGAGATGAAAACACAGACTGGACATAGTTCTTACACTTACACACCACTTCACGCCTTTAATACGGTCAGTTGTAATCGTTTACAAACAGTAAACCAGGAGGTTCAAATCAAATATTGAAATGAAAATAGAAAAGGCTACTAGTCGTTGCAAAATAAAATCAGGGATCAAATGCTAAGCTTCCAATTTATCACTGTATAACTCAATTCTTTCATATATTCCAGTTTCAACTTTCAGTTTTGTGCAGTGATATTTAATTGCCCGATATATACTATATCTTAACATAGAATCGCTTCTGAAAATAGAAAAGGACAACAATTGTAAGGTATCGCTATATCTAAAATGATAATATAGACTGGTGCAGATGGAATGATTTCTAAAGATTTCTCCCTCTGTAAATGATGAACTATTCCCCAAATTCAATAACTAACTGATGTTTTCAAACAATCAAACCTCACATTTGGCCTTCTATTAAAATGTAGTACAAATTGGATGTACTGTTTGTTTATAAAATTTATTGTCATTCTGGAGTATTGAATTCAATTTAATATTTTCATGTAAACAATGTTCAATTAAATTTGTTGTGCAGTTCAGTCATTTGAAGTATAATATTACGAAACTAGTTAGTAGTGCATTAACACTTATATAAACGTAATATCAGTTTCTTGAATTTTAATCCAATTACAACATAAATAGGAAGATTAAAAATTAATAACTGACTAATTGAATAATATTCTGCACTAAGTCTCTCTCTCTCTCTCTCTCTCTCTCTCTCTCTCTCTCTCTCTCTCTCTCTCTCTCTCTCTCTCTCCTCTCTCTCTTCTCTCTCTCTCTCGAAATATGAAGTGTATTGAAATATGTCAAAGGTATTTACAGTAACGGTTCTAATAAGTGAGAAAAATGGTAAAATAGGGTTTTGTTTATACAAATAAGTAATTAAAAAAGTTAGGTGTACCACATATGTCTTCTGCCTAATGCTGTGAGTTGACCTAAGGCTGGTCTGTAAGCATATTTGATCTGATTAGGCCTGTGGGTAGGGTTATATATAAAATATTTTCATGAATACTTTTAGATATTTATATTATAGAATCGGAAGACATTAACAGGATAGCATAATTTAATAAATATACCATTTATGACTCACCAATCATTGCACTAGAAGTACACAATATTCTGAATAGTATTAATGCATCCTGAGAGCATATGTTATTTAATTTATGCCCATACATATGATGAAAGTTTATTATGCAGAAATCTTGTAAACGTAAACATGAGAATGTGATTGAGAGGAAAACAACGATAACATGAAGAAGATTTTAATTTTATCAATTTTGTCTTTAGTCAAAACATTTCAGGAGAAGGTATATGTTTTATTTATGAGAACTGTGGGTGTATCATATTTAAATTATATTAATTAATTATATTTCTTTAAGCTTAATTTAGTGTATACTAAGTACATGGAATAGTCCAATTTTTCATAATAAATGTTTTAAACCTGTGTACTATTATTTGTATGATTTTTATCTTTGGCTGTGAAGAACTTTAGGGGCGATACTCTCTAAAAGAGTGTGCAAGCAGTAGGGACACGTGATGTCTGCTTTGGAAAGGAGACACTAATCCCATAATACAGCTTGATGCATGTCATTCAACGAAGTCCAGTAAAAGAAACAAACTGACAGCTTTAGTGCTAGGATCTGTTAATATGCCATGATTTCTATAGTGCTCTGACTACTAAAACTATGAACTCATTGTGACAACTATTTGGTTCGGAATTAAATTATAAGGAGGTGATTTTGTGTTATTTGTGATTTATGGATTGTGTCAAGTGATAAGTGTTTTGCGAAGTATTTACTTAAGATGTTGTTATTTTTTAATCCAAAGACATTATATAAATCTTCAATAAGATATAAACAATGTCGGTAAAAATATTTCAAATAACAATAATTGTATCTCTGAGATATGAACAGTTATAAACAGTATGTACCCTTATGTCAATCTCGTTATTAATTGTCGATAAATGAACTCTTTGAATGAATTATAACATTGTATACACATAGTAGATTAGTACCCTTGCGTAGTGTTAATTGAGCAGTGTCCCATATCTTTATGAAACAAAACAAAAAATGTCTTATTTAATTTCGTGTTAATATAATTTCTTTATTAATTTAATTCATCTAAAAGAGATTGATCGAGCGTTGTTGACACATATTTGTTATAAATTATCTCAGATTTGACAGGTTTTCATCAACACATTCAGGAAAAATTCAAGAAATTGATAAGGTGATGCTGTTGGCAGTGTGCTACTGAAATGGTCGCTTGTTCAGGCAGAAATTTTGCAAAGTAGTGTGAAGATGTCCTGTAAATCAGTTACTATGTAAGAAACAGCATGAGCAGAACAGATGTATTCACATTATGTTATATATACAATCCAAAAGTCACATTAACAGAACACAATTAAAATGTTTCTCTGCGTTAATACGACCAAGGTTATTTAAACTGCTAAATCACTCCCTATGACAATTGGTTAGTTGTTTGTTCAAACGTAATATTTCAACACATATGGAAATGTTTAAGTTGTATACATATATGCGTGTTTAAATTTCACTTTATGAATATAATTGATAGCATAAATTAATCTGATGAGTATTGGAATAATCTTGATTAGGCGGACAAAAGTACACATAGAAGCATTATTAAAATCACACCACCATTGTTCTGATGTCTTGTATTTATTTGATTGTTGATGGTGAAATGCCTGGTCAGTACAAACTTCGACTCTTTCAATGTTTAATTTTAAATATAGTTTCACATTGCATTATAATACACAAAAAATTGAAGAAAATAAAAGTACTTGATATTCTACTAAGACCCTTCTCAATATTCATCTTCATCGTTTTCATACACAGGATTTGAACCCAAGGTTATTTGTCTAGAAAACATCCCTGTGGGCTGGACAGGATGGAGATAAGAGCTGTGCCAAGAAAATATATCATTATCTGTGTCAAAACTTTCCCAGCTGACCGCTCGAGCCATGAGATGCGATCGGTATTGAGGATTATTTATTGGATAGACACAAGGTAGTCCACTAGATGAACCATTCGCGCTGAAATAAACAACGAATGGAAAGTATTTTAGTAAAGCACAATAAAGAAAATGAAATAGTAACACATTATTGTGTTAGTTATGTTTGAAACATAATTGCATATGATCTTAGAAGTTTACTTGATTGATCACTAAATTGTCTTTATGTAATTCTCATTATATCTGACGTCATATCAGGAGCAACTGTTTGGACTTCTATTTTGGGTAGTGTTGTAATAATAGGGGGCTGGCTTTCATAAGCCAATATTTTTTCCCAAATAAATTCGATTGATTTTAATAACATCAAACTACTCTAAAAAAGAGTAGCAATAATATTAAGCCGCCAAACGCCACGTAGTTATAAAATATGATTATTATTAATTATTTAATCAATCTTAACTAATTACAAGTAAAGAGAATCTTAATTTGTGTTACTAATAATTTTCCAGCAGACTACACACGTCTCTCTCCCTTGGCTGATATGCGGGAGCTGTAAACGTTTTCCCTGTTCCACCTCATTACAGACAACATTTACCGTCACACTGTTTTATTATCTGGAAAACTAAAGGAGAGAACAAATCTGTGTCTTTAATCTATATTTATCGATACCCCATCCACACTCTCTTCTCCAACATACGTTTATCAATATGATTAAAAAAGTCAATAAATTTATTAAATCAACAATCAAATATACATATGACAAATACAACGAAAAAAAGTAGTTGACAATATTTCCACGAAACCACGTTCGAATAATTAATATATCTTATATAGTCGTATATCTTAAACACATTTCAACATTAGTGTCAATACATGTCACAGGATAGTTATTATCAGAGAACAGAAATGGAGTTATACAGTTTTACATAACCTGAATTAAGTGTCGTCACAATAGTCTTTTGCGCACTTGTGCAGCAAAAACACGTGCATCCTCAGTTGTTTTTCCACCAGTTCCCCGTATTATTCTCGCACGTTGAAAACACTGTTCCTCTACTTATTCTCTCGAGCTAACCTGGGCATATTTTTCCGTCATGTCGTTCTTCAAGCAAAACAATAATAGTTGCGATTTCCAGCAAAGTCTCTACACCAGAAATTGTTCATTTAATCAACATACCTTTCCGCCATACATTAATGGAGTGTGGTGTACTCTTATACTTAGACAATGGAGTAGATGCATTATGTTTCTACCACGGTAGTAGAGATTTATAACCAGTAAACGATAAGGTTCAAATTCTACATAAAAAGAACGGCTGCCGGTCCTTATAAAAATATAATCAGGAAACACATGCTAAATTTCCAGTTTATTACTTTATAACTCCATTCTCTCTTACATTCTAGTCTCAACGTATGGGTAAACATTTAGATCTCAGCCCAATTGCTGGTTTCGTTCTCGTAAATCATAGTCATTGAATAAATAAAACTACTCACCCAGTTGGAGTTATTTTGCAGTACATCAACAATTTCTAGTGTATTCTCAACTCGGGCTGTTTACTTCGACTCAGACACTTACAAAAATACCGTCATAAGGAGTGTCCAAGGTCGAGTCATTCGGACAATCCAACAATTTATATAACAATTAAATTTGAAAATAGTGATAGGCAAATTTACTCTGCCACACATAGGCAAATAACAAATGAGGAAAAGCATAAAAAAAAACATTAACTGCATGCATCAGTTTGCATATACTGTGGAATCAACTGTCGTCAGTGTCAGAGTATTTTTGTGAGTGCAAGTGCGTATATACATATATGTGTGTAAACTGTAAAATAGTACGAGCACTTTAACTACCATTTGCATTACGATTTCTCATAAACAAATCTAATTATACACTGGAGAATATCTACACGATAATACAGGAAATTAGGACTAATACGGACATAAAATATATTTTTAGTGCATTACGAATTTCCTCTTTGCTTTTTAGCTCACTATAATCTTGCTTGCATGATTTCACCCATTATATACAAATAGAAGTTATAGATCATTTTAGTTAAAGCGGAAATCGCAATTATATTTTGTAAAATACCTTATTTGGCGATAAATAACTTCGGTGCTTTTTATTATACCGTTACAGTTAGTGTCACGAATGTTTACTTCATATGGCTTGAAATGTTTTATCATACATTACATATTTCTATAATAATTTATTGTTTCTAATTTACTGTTTATTCCCTTTAGTATTTATTAATTTTATAAACTATTTCTGAACTGTAGTTACTAGGATGATTGAAACGCATTCCATATTTATAGTAATGGAAATGTAATTAGAGACACTCAGCATAGTAATGGAAATGTAATTACAGACACTCAGCATAGTAATGGAAATGTAATTACAGACACTCAGCATAGTAATGGAAATGTAATTACAGACACTCAGCATAGTAATGGAGATGTAATTACAGACACTCAGCATAGTAATGGAAATGTAATTACAGACACTCAGCATAGTAATGGAAATGTAATTACAGACACTCAGCATACTAATGGAAATGTAATTACAGACACTCAGCATAGTAATGGAAATGTAATTACAGACACTCAGCATAGTAGGGTGACGATTTTATCTGACAATGCTAATAGACTCAGCACAGTACGATCCATTCGTAAAGCAAATTCATGTAGTTAATGTTTTCAATGTAAGAGTGACATCATCAAATGTATTTGTCAAGTTTAAAAAGAAACCTAAACACTAAGGAAAAAGCATTTATCAGAAAAGAACAACAAACGTAAGAAAACATTAGTTACTGTGATCATTAATAATACTCACATTAGCAAGCGTTCTGAAAGCAGAAACATATGAAACATTTATTATAATAATGTTTTCATTATTTCTTAAAATATATTATGTGTAAATACAACACAACAAAGTGCCAAATGCTTATTTGAAATGCTATTTAGTTTATTGATGATAGGGATATTTAAAAAACAACAACAAATACGTCCTTGTGACTATACACATCACTATATAGAATGAACTATCTTATAGATTCATTACCATATTTTATACAAACGTCCCTATTGGACTGGTAATCTGATAATTGTTTCCAAACAATATAAATATGACTCTCGTCATTAGGGAGTGTTGTCATGGTGACATGCGACTTAAAAGAGTATAATAGAATATTTCCTGTAACCTATAGCGTCAAACGCATAATTGAGCGGACTGAAATTTAAAATTTCATGTAAGGAATGAAAATCGTTTCACCATATTATTCTCCTTATAATACGTTATATGATAAATTTGGGATAAATTTATTGTAGGCAATATCTCAGACCCCTGACATTTTTTACACAAAACATTTATATTCCATTCTCTTGTCACTCTATTTCTAAAGTATTAAAAGGTGATGATGATAATGATAATAACAACAACAGCAGCAACATTATACTACTACTACTACTTTTGCTACTACTACTACTATTATGACTACCACTGCTATTATTGCTACTACCATTACTGCTATTACTATTACTACTGTTGTTACCTCTGCTACTCATTCTTCTACTACTACAACAATTACTACTGCTGATGCTACTACTACTACTATACTACTACTACTACTACTACTACTGCAACTACTACGATTGTTGATGATATACTAATATTGATGTTGTAATTGTTAAGCGCGTTATAATAATTTCATAATACATTTGTTTTAAAGGTATAGGGCAAGATCAGACTTTGCGAGACACTTATGTACTGTTCACAGTAAACGTATCCATGGTTGAGTTGGTCAGCATTGTAACAAAAATCCTGTGTGATCCGACTATTGTCGATCCCTATGACACAACACACACTTGGATCGAGAAAAGCAGAAATAAAATAATTTAATTGCATGCAATTTGCTTCTCGCTGTGATACCCACATTTTTTTTTATTTGCAAAAGAATAATATAATATAAAATATACAATGTCATTACTTACTTCTTTTTCTCCTTCGTTTTGTAATAAGCGTTCCAATCATGACTGAGTTACACACACTAAGAAAGGACACGGTTATCAAGATTATGATTATCCAAAGTGTCTTGCAGTCATTGTACGTGTCCTGTGTCACTGGTACTGTCGCTTGCCGAGCTGAAGTATACAATTGGAATAATTTTATGAATTTGATATTTTAAAATTAATAAGCACATACTCACATATCAGCCATTATGAAGAGACATACACGATAAACACTAATCAGTACGTGCATTATAATTATTGAAAGAATGAATGAACGAACGAATGAAAGAATGAATGAATGAATGATAAATGAATGATGGACGGATGAATGAATGAATGAATTAAAGATCGAGCGAGCGAACGAAAGAACGAGCGAACGAACGAATGAACTAATGAACGAATGAACGAATGAATGAATGAACGAATGAACGAATGAATCCACGAACGAACGAACGAACGAACGAATGAATGAATGAATGAATGAACGAATGAATGAACGAATGAATTTTGTTTTACACCAAATATACAACAATCATTGAAAATAGTCAAGTGCCGGAAAGCAAAAATCAGAAACAAATTAAAAATTCAAATATTTTGAAATAACTTCACACGAATACGCATACCATTAATTTTTGTATCATATAAAACACATCTCCTTATGTCATAAATAAAAGCAGTTCTATCTCTAGGTGTTAAGAAAGAATCAAATGGTACAAAGACACTGAAAACTGTTATTTGACTACAAATAAAGCAGGTTCATGACCGAATATAACAATATATTAGAATACTAAACTATAATGAATTTCATATGTCGGACAAACCATCATAACTATAATGGAAACACCACACCGCAAAAATATATTTAAAAATCCGATCAAAAACAACAGAAAACCTAAGCAAAACAGAAAACATTTAGTCTTCGCCAGTTCCACATTTCATGTAACTGTACTTTGTGTACCAAATAAACAACCAAGTAATTAACGTAAACCTAATGCATTTGCACATTTCTGATATCAATGTATACGGAATTTACTCTTTGTGTACCAAATAAACAACCAAGTAAATAAACTAAACCTAATGCAGTGGAACATTTCTAATATCAATGTATAATGAATTTACTCTTTGTGTACCAAATAAACAAAGAAGTAAATAAACTAAACCTAAGGTAGATACACTTTCTGATATCAACATATAAGGAATTTACTCTTTATGTACCAATTAAACAACGAAGTAAATAAACTAAACCTAATGCAGTGGCACATTTCTGATATCAATGTATAAGGAATTTACTCTTTGTGTACCAATTAAACAACCATCTAAATAACATAAACCTAATGCAGATACACTTTCCTGATATCAAGGTATAAGGTATTTAACTCTCATGTACCTAAGAAACAACTTTTGTTTTCAATAGAGCGAAATTTCTCATTACAGTGAATAGGCATTTATTCACACCGAACCTTATGTATTACCAGCATACAAAGTATTTACCTTCGCTCTACCAAGCAAACAATAGCACAATACAACAGTGTAAAGGTTTTTTCTTCATTCAACCATCTTATTTTCTGTATTAATAGTTTGCACATCTTCTTATTCGTCTATAGTAGAACTGATACTAATTGGCTGCTACATTTAATTTGCTTTAAATAATTGTAGGCATGTTTTATAATATATCAATGAATACTTTGTTTTATTTTATAAATTAATTAAATTTAATTGTTTTTATCACACGAATGGACCACGTTTATGAATTCCAATTCCGTGGGTGATGTTGATGGTGATAATGGTGGTGGTGGTAATGATGATAATGATGATATGTAGACTATTTAGCGAGATGTTACGTTGTTGTGGTTTCTTCGAGAAACACACTAGACATTTTAATGCCGTGAGAAGATAATACGGCACAATTACTATGCATTCATTTATTTCAAACTAAGCAGAAAATGAAGTTAAAACTAACATATTACGTTAAATGTGATTTTGACGGTTTCAGTCTTGCTGTCTGCTGTTGACCATTCCCATGATGTGTTGTCCGAATTATCAGCTGTCTTCGTGAACAGGTATGGTCCGTTTGATGTCATGCAGATACATGTACATGAAACATTATTTATTGGTTTGTCCCTCATACATTTATCGTATTTTTGAACAATGTTACACTGAGGGAGTAAAACTCCACCGTTTTTGTTTACTTTACTTATTAGAATTTTGATCGACTCATTTTTACTGCAATTGTTATAAGTGAAACTGAAATAGATGCTAATTGTACTGAACTCCTGAATGTCCAAAGATCCATTTGTAACAGCAGGGCTTTCAATTTTAATTTCTGCACCTATAAATTGACAGTTAAAGGAACAAAAATTATAATGTATATATCTGCACAGTATAACAGTAGATTAGAGTAAAGTTATTCTATCTCTTTAAAAAAAAATTCTCACACTCACCTGGGCAAAAACAAGCGAACAAACAAAAGTAGCTATTAAAGTGGACTGTTTATATAACATAATCTACAACATGTGTAAACATTGAGGTCAAACTAAACATTTATATTGTTATATTTCCAAAATCCAAATATATGCATGTATTAAGGAATTTGAAGTACAATTGATGACAAATATTAATGCTAAAGTATTCTCCGGCTGACGTACATTGAATTATGAATCATTGTTTATAACAAGTCATGTAACTCACATGGCACTTCAGCGCTGATCAATCCCACTGCTATCCACGGAATAATGAAAAACTCAAAATTACAGTTTAGGAAAATATGCATTTGTGCTGAAAATAACGGTCCACAACTGTTTCGTTCGTTTGAACACTTTCGTTAAGAATCTTTTTTGTATTCGAATGGCGACAGGTTTCGCTTTTATGAGAGTGTTCCTTCCTTGTATAACTATATATAACTCTCTCTGTGTATATTTTTATCTATATATTTATATACATGTACATACACACACACTCACACATATTTAAAGTACATATAATTTTATTATAATCTATATTTTACTGAGTGTATTTCTCGTCTATTACTGTAGAAGTTCATTTTTTCTCAGATACCGGTATTGTTCGTGTTCTTAACATGTAGGTGTAAGCTGTATTCTTCTTCTGCAGATATTGGTGGTCGTTTCCATTTTGCTGTAATCTGTACTTTATATATCGACACGTTGATTTTATTTTCACTTTAAGCTAAATTTCATATACTGAGTCACACATATTAGTACTGTTTTTCATGTTATGTTAAACTGCTTTTTATTCATTGACATGCAAGTGTATCGTCATGTTGGTCTAAGTTCGTCTTGTTACTGTCATACCGTTTACTTGGAAAGAAACCAATAAACGAATATGGCATGCTGTTGTGATATACTTTTGCTATTTATATCTCGAAACAGTACACAACTATCATAGAGATATGTTTCAATTAATTATTAAATTAATGTATCCGTTAACTTGATAATTGCACTACATTTTCAGTGAGGAATCTATCACAAAGGTTTACTTTCACGCTTCTAAGATTTTCGCGAAACTGGAGGCAAAGGAAGACGGAAACTATTAAATTATTAATTTGTTGAAAGTGAAAAACAGTTAGGAAAAGGAGATATTTACATTGTGTGGTGGAGTAAATTTGCCTGTCCCTATTTCTAGACTTGATTCTTATATAAAATGTTAAATTGTCGAAGTGTCCCGAACTTGGCCCTTCCTTATGATAGTATTTTTGTAAGTGTCAGAGTATGAAAAATCAATTCAAGTTGAGAAAATGCTATACATTGCTTATGCAATCCAAACCACTTCCATTGGAAGAGTAGGCTTTTCTTATTCAATGCTTATGTTTTATGAGAACTAAAGCAGCCAATGGGCTGACATCAAAAGTTTGCATGTTGTAGAAAATTCTATTGTCTAATCACTTGAATGTAGAATGGCAAGAAGTCTAACTAACTTAATGGTGAGTGAACTGACTGATTGAGAGAGAATAGACTTAAAATATTTAGTACATTTTGCTTTCATATGTTATATGTTTCACGTAGATATATAGTATGTAATTATGCTGATAACTGCTTCAGCTTCGTACATCCATGATTTTTCCATTATGTTGACTCCATAGTTCTCACATAGATTTCTATGTATGGTATTCGCCATTTCGTTGTGTCTTTTGGTGTATTATGTTCCAGCTAGACAGAGATATCCAGATAGTATATGTTCTGCAGTTTCATCCATGTTTTTTGCAGAGTCTGCATTTGTAATCAATTGAGATTGTCACGAGTTTCAATGGATGAAGTTTAATGGACAGTTACTCTGTTCTAGTATATCGTGGAAACACTATGAAACTAGGAAGTCCTTTGTGCTTTGCTACGTTTGTAAGATATTTTCAGGTATAGCAGTGTCATAAAGTAGACTTAATATCTTTGTAATACTGTCTGTTCAGGGTAAGTTAGTAAACTTCGAGATCTTGTTTTGAGTAAAATTGACGAAATGTATTCGGCTAAAATAACGCTTCAATAATTTTGTGGCCAGCATCTAACAAATTATTGTTGAAAAACGAAATAATATTCGACCAAATTCATGATAACACTCTACAAGAAAACTAACAATCTATTTCTTCCTGAAAACGTCTGATCTCTAATAGTTGTCAATTCATGCACAGATCACAAAATTTAATTTTCAATAATTCAATTACCATTTATGTCTCTATATAATAAACTGATACATTATGCTTTGTCAAATGATGGGAAATTTTCCCATGTATTGTATATAAATTTCATTACGTGCAATTTTAAATTTAACGCTATTTGTAATTCGAATGACGTGGACATTGCATAATGCTTCTTTCGGAAGTGAGGTCCGGAACGAATAAGTCGTGCATGGTGGCAGATTTACTGACTGGTGTTTGGTACTTGCGTCACTTAAGTGAGCGAAGGTTTTGTTTGTTTAAATTTGCGCGACCAAGGCCAGTAAACGTGATAAGTGAATAATGTGTGGGGTGCGTGCGTGCGTGCGTGCGTGCGTGCGTGCGTGCGTGCGTGCGTGCGTGCGTGCGTGCGTGCGTGCGTGCGTGCGTGTGTGTGTGTGTGTGTGTGTGTGTGTGTGTGTTTGGGTATACAATGGGAAGCGTTGTTACCAGACCGGCAGAGGTGGTTGTTAAGAAAATCATAATATTATTAGCTGTACTTAATTGGCTAGATCGAAGGTGTGTCTAACAGAGACAGGTGTGATTTCAAGGGGAGATAAAAGTGATAGAGAATTTTACCTTTTACTCTTTTTCCATTCGTCTTCTGCAGTGAGCGTTTTGAGACTGTGCCCCATTCTCTATTTGTGGTTGTACATGGAGTAGTAAACCATAGCTGGATAAGGGTTTTTGTTTTTTGTTTCATCTTGATCTCTATCTTTGATTTCAATGTCGGATTTGGAATCTGTTCCTGATGTCATGTCCTATTGTGAGTTTACCAGCGTGCTGTACCTCACTCCAGCGCATCGAGATAAATTGTGATCGCGAACGTGATTACAGTGTAGCTTGAAATTGCTCTGTGAGGCATTATGATGAAAACTAGGACATATTACTTATTTTTCTAAATATTGCTAACTTTTCTTTTATTAAAATTATTGTTATTAACTTTTTAATCTCGCGTATTTGTTAGTGAAAAGTAATTTCTATCATTTGTTACCATAGTCGGAAGTGATAATCTAATGATTACGTCTTGTTCTCTGTTCGTCTATTCATAATTGTTGTACATCCATTTCAAAATCGATTCTCGGCTTATAATTGAGTGGGGGTCGTGAATCAAGTTGGCGGTGTACTGGTATATCGGCGTAATGTTGCAGATATACATGTATAAGCAGTGACCCAAACTCTGCATCGGCATTTGTAGATGTCTTGTGTCACAACTAGCTACCAAATTTGATATAATGTATTATTACAAAATCACACCAGAGTACAGCGGCAGCATGCTTAGTGTGCAGAACTATCAAATATTCAGCCGTCTCTTTGTCTCTTTGCCTGTTTATCTGTCTGTCTAATCACCTCTGATGCATTTACGCTAGAGTTCCAAGTGACTGTTTTTCATCAATTATTATGAACTAGGAAACAGTGACCTCCGTTTATACGAACTAAGACCATTCCAAGGAGGGCTTCCGATAATGTCTAAAAAAATATTTTTTTTCAAAAATCTCAGATTATCGTGCTATAAACAGGACACATGTTTCTTAGTTTAGTCTCATATATTTTCGTGCTATAAACAGGACACATGTTTCTTAGTTTAAAGTCTCAGGTATTATCGTGCTATAAACAGGACACATGTTTCTCAGTTTAAAGTCTCAGATATTATCGTGCTATAAACAGGACACATGTTTCTTAGTTTAAAGTCTCAGATATTATCGTGCTATAAACAGGACACATGTTTAAAGTCTCTGAATGTGCCAGTCCCTTGGTCCATTCTTATCGTGTCGGAATTCTGCTCCTTACCCGAAACATTGCATCATTAACTTCGCCCAATGTCCCGTCTAATTTCGCCTAATGTTCCGTCTAACTTCGCCTAATGTTCTGTCTGACTGTGACTGATGGATGATGTGGTACCGGCCAGCATAGAAACAATTAGGCGTCTAATTTCCTTATCGCAATTTCACTATTAGCATTAGTTCATTCTCAGTCATAAAATGCCTGATAGTCATTCTTTTTTCTGTTACTGTATCCACATTCAATTATATGCTTCCTTCGTACATATTTTTGTTTAATATTTAGTTTCACATAGAGATCCCCTTTTCTTTTTACACCTATTTTATTGTTCGAATCTTTAACCGAATTATTTCGGCAGTAATGGTTCAATTACTTTTGTATTAAGACGAAACTAACGGTTAAGCACTGCTGTGTTAAGACAAAATATTACATGGATATAAAGTAGAAACGACGTCACAATGCTTCCGCCAAAAACTGTTTATCATGATCAAAATCTTCATATCAGTAGAACAAGCACAGTTTTAATAATGAACACATAATAGCAACAGAAAAATAAAGCAACGTATCTATATTTGCAATCAAAATGGATCATAAATAATAACTTTATCATGCATAATGTGCACATTAAGAAAGACATATATAGACGATTAAAAATGAAGTGTAACAAATTCATAATATCGTAATTATTTACCTTCAACGCCCCTCCTCCTAGTATAAACATGCGTCATGTTATGAAGTTAAATTTATTCATTTATTTCAGACATGCGTACAAAGAGGTTTGTAAGTGAAGACGTAAGTGTTAGATGCAATAACTTTAGTTTGGGGGTTCTTATGGCATTAAGCTATTTTAACATAGAATTAACATCCTTTCTCAATATAAACATGTTTGCGATGAGAACAAATCTCGGAAGGCCATTAAACTTTCTCTACTTCAGTTTACATTAAAGATTTATTCAGGTACCTTTCTTAGTGCAGGTATGTTTATTATGTCAGATTTTAAAAACGATATTAACTTTTAAAACAACATGAAGTCAAAACGTATTGTTAGAACTTTGATTTATATACTGTTTAAAAGGTGACTGTGCCGTTGTTTATACTTTTTCTTTGATTTGTTTCATAAAATAAATAACTCATTCATAATAATCTGGATTATAATTTCCTAGCACGAGTCAGCCATGATTTTGCACGTTTCAGCACATTCGACACATGTATGTATGCTTAAATCTTGCATGCAGTTATACCGGTTTCATAAATGTATACACCCTTACAAACTGAGTCAATTACAATCGACATTGTACTCTGTACACTTACTCAGATTATGAAATTATATTTATGGCTTCATGGTTCTTGCTGTTGATAGATTATAATTCAGACATCTACACTAATGAAATTGTCTAAATGCTTAATGAGCCCAATCATATACACGGTCGTTATTAATCTCCGTAAAGTCGTTCTTGAGGTAGCCTGAAAAAAAGATAATTCAAATTAAACAGACTTCGAGAGTTCGTCATTTAAAGAAACCAACAACAAGCATATACGAAAGAAAATCATGCAATAAATACATAATTTCATGGACATAGCTACATATGATATTTATAGATTCTTTCATCTTGGATTAAAACATTTTGCTGGACCTAATCGTACTGTTAATGCATCTTTAACTGTTGAAATTGAAGGTACGCTGGAAAACGCGTATCACATACCAAAATGGTAAGTATAACATATATACATGTCATTCTAATCAGACAACACCTAATTTATTGAGTTGTTTGTTTTTCACGTTCATTTAAGTACTCAACATCCATCATACATCTCATTAATCTAATATTTCCCACTCTCGTTAGAACTCATTGCATGCTTACATCTAATTCCTTATTAACATTTACCCAGCGTGTATTTCTGCAGGCCCATCATACCCAGAATTAATAATTAACGAGTATTTGATTCTCATGCGGCGAATTTATATTTACCATGTACTTTCTATCATTTAGTTCATCTCTTATGAATCCCCACCTTTAAATAGTTTCAAGACTGGTTCTTGTGCTCGACGGAAAAGTGTTGTGCAGGTGTAAGTTGAAGGCATTATACTTCGCCTGGCCTCACATCAATAAATATTAAAAAGTAATATGGTAGGGAATAAAATCTTGCCCGGCCTTACATCAATAAATATTAAAAAGGAATATGGTAGGGAATAAAATCTTACCCGGCCTTACAGCAATAAATATTAAAAAAGAATATGGTAGGGAAAAAATCTTGCCCAGCCTTACAGCAATAAATATTAAAAAGGAATATGGTAGGGAAAAAATCTTGCCCAGCCTTACAGCAATAAATATTAAAAAGGAATATGGTAGGGAATACAATCTTGATACAGGAGGTGTATGAGAAAGTATAGTACAAGCCTGCACATCTGACCTACTTATTTACATCAACAGTAAATCACAGGATGTTTTGCTGGTCACAGAGATGTTGATGAGTTAATTTAAATAAATGATTTCATTCCAGTAATCCAACCGTGGGCCATGAACCATGGTCAAATGGAAGGGCAGATGGAAATTCTAATAGCCCAGGTGTAACAAACAAGCACAGGTGTAGAAAGATGGCCTTGAAAATACGTACACATCATTGAGGTTATAAGCATGGGTAACCCTGACAGATAAGCGCTTCAATGGAAAACCTTTTGGTAACAATGTTACCAATTACCAATGCATATTACGAATGAGAGAGTATGAGAAGTAGTCTTGACCATTAGGTTAGGCTGGCCAGTCATTAAATAGGGGAGAAAAACTTGTAAGAGGTTTTACTGCTGCTTCTACTTCGTTTTGTTATGTTATTATATAGTTGTATTTAGCCTGCATAATGATAAAGTCCAATCAAAAGTATTACTTTTGTTTTATGATATCTCATCACCACTTCTGTTATTCTTACAGGAACTATGCTTAAGGCTTATTGACTTAGATTAAAAGCATTATCATATCACTCACCTCTTCGCACTGCAGGTTTAGCTCTTGGAGGAGTCCAACGGAGGTCGGGAAGTGAAATATCATCCAATTCCCATCTATTATACAATGCAATTAGGCATATAGTGAGTGTGAGTGTTTGTATTACGTGAGTCTATTTCTGTTTTGTCAGGTGTAAGTGGTAGGAAAGACATGTGAGGCAAAAATTAGAGTAAAGATAATTTTATAGTATAGTAGTAATGCAATAGCGATGATGATTGTACATATTACAAGATCTTCCTATATTCAGATAAGTGTTTGACTTAAACATTTCAGCAAGCTCTTATGCACTTTTCAATACAATATCGATATATCAATAATTAAACACATGTAACATGCAAAATGTTATAAAATATGCAGATAATTGATGAATACCAACACGTCTTTTCAATAATCCTTTCAGAGTACGCATTCCACAAAACGTCAAAACAATAACAGTCCAAACTCCTAGCTCAGTTACATCACAGCTCTAAACACATTTAATGACATAGTAGGTTCATGATGTCAAAACAATAACAGCCCAAACTCCTAGCACATTTACATCACATCCCTAAATATATTTAATGACATAGTAGGTTCATGATGTCACAACAATAACAGCCCAAACTCCTAGCATATTTACATCACATCCCTAAACACATTTAATGACATAGTAGGTTCATGATGTCACAACAATAACAGCCCAAACTCCTAGCATATTTACATCACATTCCTAAACACATTTAATGACATAGAAGGTTCATGTCGTCAAAAACAATAACAACCCAAACTCCTAGCTCATTGATCCCATACCTCTAAACACATTTAATGAATTAATACGTTCATTTGTCAAAACAATAACAGTCCAAATTCTTGCTCACTTACATCATAGCTCTAGTGTTAGTAGGTTCATGACGGCCTAGCGTTTGTTTGTTTAAGTGGATTAAAGGTGAATTTAAATAGACGGGTGGTACTAAGGCGATATATACAACAATGAGGCTAAATCTATAATTTTTCTTGAACCATATTCATTGTCAGTCCGAATCGAACATTCTGAGTGTCTTCCTGTATATATTTTAAATTGGGTTGGTGATGGGGGGTGGTGAAGAATTGAGAGTCAACTTCCGTACGTCAATATTCATTAATGTATAATTGCATACATGGGTAAAGTGCACTAAGGAAAGGAACTGATAGAGAAATAGAAACAGGAAGTTTTTTTTATATCCGAAATAATTAAAAGTGCTAAAAATGAAAGATAAATTTTAAAGGATATAAACTAAAGAAACGAAAACAGAGAAGTAAAACATGCAACAGTAAACTGAAGTTAGAGTCGAGTTACATTAACAAGTTTGAAAGGTAGGGCAAAAGTTCCATTTCATTACGTTACTCTAAAGTTAGAAAGCAAAAGTTCTTAAAAACTCAGACATACGTTTGCAAATAAAACACAAAAGATTTTCTGCCAAATTATCATATCAATTCCCGAGTCTTTCAGCAAAAAGTTAAAATGCTTCTTATGAAGTCACTATTTAATTATTTTGTGCATTGTATTATCACTAAAATAGTAATAAAGCTTCTCTTTTAAATGTAAGATAAATCTAATTCATTGACGAATCAGGTAACTGTAGATTACTTTCTAGTAGCACTATTAATTTAATCTTACTGTCTCTGAAACCGCCAGGGGAAACAAATGGCATGCTTGTGAGGCATTCAAAGTTAAAATAGTATCACTTTCGTATGAAACAATACAGAACAGAATAAAAATGCTCCATTCTGGAACTATAGAATATGGAAATAAAAAGATGTGATTCGTACCTTTCATCTCGACCTGAAAAGATGAAAAACCAGCAATATAGGTGTCGCACACATAAATCACAAGTAATATACACACATTTCAACTGTACAATTACAGTTCAACTCTACATGAAATAGCCTAATTATTCTACGGACACGCCACGTAGTTAATGAAGATAATTACTATTATTAATTAATCTTTCTTAACTAATTTCAAGTGATGAGAACATTAATTTTATTTTATTAATGATCATCCAACAGACACCACTTCTCTCTCAGTTCGTGGATATTTTGGCACTATAAATGTTTTCCCTTCCAAAAAAGAAACCAATAATTACAGTCACAGTTTCCTTTATGGAAAACTTCTTATTAATGGAGAAAACAAATATGTCTATAATCTAATTTTAGAGATCCACCAACACAAGATTATTAAATTCAATATGAGTAAGAAGATCAATAAATTTAACAATAAATATATTTTTCTAAAAAGAAAAAAATTATACATAAGACAATGAAATAGATAAACTGAACTTGACATCAATATTCCAGGAACCCAGGTTAGGATAATTATTGTTTACAGTCTCTCTCTTCATAGTTATAAAAATTAAAAACATATATAATTACACTTCATCAATAGAGTCAAAACACATTGCAGGTTTATCCTATCAGAGAAAATATATGACGTTACTAGAGTTAAATGTGTAAATTTATGTGATCTGGATTAAGTACTGTTTGACAGTCTTTTACATGCTTTTGCAAAAATGTCACAGTGTAAAATCTTACAGCCTTTCATCTCCTTTGCAACAAAGTCACACTGTCAAAAGGTCTGAGCTCAGCAATATTCTGCCACTGGAAACTCTGACATCTTCCGTGCCTCTCCTTCATTAAGGACAGGATTTCAGCAGCTCTGGTAACTTCACTACACCGGAACTCCAGAATGTACCCAGCTTATTTACTCTGATACAAGAATAGTGCACTGTCCCAGTTACTCAAATCACAACCAGTTAATAAACAAAGGGTAGCTGGGAATTTGAGACTCAAACTTGAGACTGACTATAAAAGATTCAACTCACAACCTCAGGGTGCAACTCAAAACCAAAAAAAACAAAATGGCACTTGGTTACTCCAACATATAATTAAGGATCAAACCAAAGTTTCCCGTTTATCACAATATAAATCTATTTTATCTGACATTCTCAAACTTACAATTCATGCACCATTATTCATTATCCCCGTGCGCTAACATGGAAAAATAAACACAGTGTCTCAAACAAATTAATGTATTATTACACTACATGGGTTCAGCTTAATTCAAACATTTGTAGTAATAAATTTAACACATATAGTACATCACTACATAAAATACGTATAACATATCATAGTAAAATGCAATAAAAGTCCATTCTCTCTCAATCAGTCAGTTTAAAATCACCATCAATCTAATAACTGCCTTCAAGCCAGACTTCTTCCTTCATTACCACAATAATTTAAAATGATTAAATGGTAATATTATCTACAGCAATTAAACTCTTAAACTCAGCCCATTGGCTAGTCTCGTTCTCATATATGATTAGCATTGAATAATATGAAACTGCTCACTCAGTTTGAAAATAGGTCAACAAATCTAGAATATTCTTGCCTCAGGCTGTTTACTTCACACTCAGACACTTACAAATTAACACCATAAGGAGTGCCTAATTTCGGTCATTCTAACAATTTAGCAGTTTATATTACAATTAAATTTTAAAATAGGGAGAGGCAAATTTACTGTCACACTACGAATATTGAAGAAGATTAATATTGCACCTCTAAAATAATAGTAAATGGTATAGGCAAAATATATTTTATTTGTTAATATAATATTAACTGTTACATTAATGAAGACGAAAATAAGTAGTAGAAGAAGGTGGTGGTGGTAGTGATGATGATAACGATGATGACGGCGACGACACAGATGAATGTCATTGTGGTGAAGATAATGAAGCAGCGTAGACAATGATGATACGCGTACATATAAACTTAACTTTCAAATATAATTCACCGTTTATAAGTTCATAAAAGTCAATATTGTTTTTGTTGTATTAGGAATGTCTCAGAGCATAGTATTTTCAGATATTTACTTACGTCTTTTCCTGGCTCGGTGGATGATCAAACAACAGACAGTTACACAAATTGTTGTTGCTCCAGTTCCTGCTCCAGCAGCGATGTGTATGAATACTTCTCTGTTGATTCCCAGTATAGTGTGGTCAGAGTGCTCTTGAGTCCAAGTGCTATTAGTTGCAATGACATTTATGTCCGTAGATACGTCAGTATGTGTCGTTGTCTCTGAAGTGACCAGTTCAGCTGAGATTCAAACTAAACATTATTTACCCATAAGAAACGTTTGATTTTTTTCAAAACTATTTAAACCGTTTCTAATGTTGGGATTACTTATGAGCAAATGCATTGTATTTACGATTAAAGTAAATCTAAGAGTTGTACGCGCACTATTCATTGCTGTGGGTGCCATTGACTGTCTATGAGTGTATTGTTACAAAAGAATGATACATATTGACCTCTTTGGTTCATATTGTGACATGTTGGCCTCTTTGGTTCATAGTGTGACATGTTTGACCTCTTAGTTCATATTGTGATATGTTGACCTTTTTAGGTCATATTGTGACATGTTGGCCTCTTTAGTTCAGATTGTGACATGCTGTTTGAAACAAGGAAAGGGTCTTTTTAATTATGAGAATGTTACCCTCTATATATGCCCATGACAATAAAAATGACATTACACATTCTTAAAATACAACATCTCACACTAAGTATCATTTCAATCACATGTCATCATGTAAAGATCGATTATATTATTTGTCACTAAACAGATGAATAAAAGCGGGAATGTTCACTAGTGAACAAATCCACTCTAGGTATCCATTGCATAGCTATGAAGCTATCCGGACAATCCTGGTGTTGTTCATAGCTGTAAAGTGTTGGATTCTTGTACTAGAATATGAACAAGGAATATCGTTATTGTTAAAACGTGGACAATGATCTTGAGAATTGTTGCCATATCGCCTTTAATAAACAAAATACATCACTGAAATAAGACATCACTTGAATTGCCAAAACAATCTAAGTGTTGCTTTTCTTGCGCAAGCAGGCATAGGACGCCAAGACCGAAATCTACAAGATCTCAAGATCTAGATCTATAAAACCTAGATTTTCAAAAGAATTGATCTACACGTTATTAAGAACAAGACCTACTAAATCTAGTTTTACCCGGCTTCAAGCCGTAGACTTACAAGACATACCTAGAGATTAGCATAGCAGTTTGTGAATAGCTGGTAGCTAGCTGGTTCGAGATTTAGTTTTATTTCAAACATTTAAACATTTCATTCTTGACCCACTATGATTGCTCGTCCATCAAGGTCTTGTCTCACCTCGTGACAACAGTACACTTATGTCACACGTCTGTCTCCGTACAGGAATGTAGCAGCTCACATTTTTGTTGTAGGGCAATGGAATAGTGTGTCACGAGTCTCGCAAAAGTTTTCACATGCAAAAGTAAGGGGAAGTGGACAGAAGCACATAACCACATAGGGAATATCCATATGACTGACGCCCTCATATAAACGATAACAAGTGCTCATAAACTCACACACATAGAGAGGTACTCATCTCACCTACTCAATCAGTCAGTCGCTCGCTCAGTCACTCACTCACTCACTTGATTTGCCTGCATCTGTATTCGAAAGAATAACAAAATTATTTTAGAAATGACGTCAAAATATAAATATACGCGAAAATGCACAACTATTTAATACATAACATTTAAAAGTGATTGTACGTCATACAAGACAATTTGAACATTAATCAAACAAGTATTGTTCAGTTAACACGTCTTACTTGTTATATTAAACAGGATCACGGTTTCAGCTTGTTTTTCTGATGTTGACCATGTCCAGGTTGTGCTGTCTGATTCACTGACATTTGTTGTGAAGATAAAGGCGCCATCGTTCAGACAGGAACATGTTATTCGCGTAGGACTATTAGCCGGGTCTCTGCACGAACCGTCTTTTCGCACAATTTGGCATTGGGGGTAGGGCACGTTCCTCTTACTGTCCCAGACTGATATCTGAATGACGATATTGGCCAAATTGCTGCAACTCTTATTTTTCAGTTTAAAGGTGATATTAACTTTCGTGTTGATTTTTGCACTTAGTGTGTTGTTTTGGATGACTGCATTGTCAAACTCGAATTCAGCACCTATGGAGGAATATAATGACTAAAACTAGTTGCATACTATAAGCAATAAGCACTATTTATTGTAATTCATAGATGTGTGTATGATTTTATAAGTTCAAACTCAACGGAGTGCAGTTTTCGTTTCATAATTATATTCTTAAGACGTATTATTGCCTTATGCATTACATATTATGTAACCGTAGTATAAAAGTAAACTGCAATTACAATTTAAACAATTTTATAATTATTATGAATATTTGAATTCCTATGTCCCCACACGTGTATACTATTAAATATAATTAAGTCATCAACGTACTAAATCAAATAAAATTATTCACATTATTAATAGCATTATTTAAAAATAACTTACAAAATGTATTTGCTGTTGCAAAATGTAGAAACATCATGAAAAGAATACATATACATCTGTTTTGCAACTGTGTCATCCTTGTTAGGTCTGAACATCATTAGTTTTATTCCACACGAAAACAAACATTAAGACTATGGAAAGCACTATTTCAAACGCACAATTAGATTTTTAAAGTTCAATTAGTCTTTGCTTGTTATGGTAGGAGGAAAACTTTCGTTTCACTTTCAGAATCTCCTTAAAAGAAAAGAGTTTAATTGTTTTCTAACAGAAAACAAGTACTAAGGTTAAAATAATCCTATTTTATGTTTACTTCATAAGCACGTTTCAATGTAGGTTTGAGTGGTAAATGACGTCAGTGAATGCATTTCTGTAGCAATATTTTCTTTTATCGTTTCACCCAACCTTCTATATTTGCTGCAGTGTGCGTCATTGTTTATCTAACTATATATTTCTGAATATCTTTATAGTTGACTTCACATCGATTTATTTATTAAATTCTGCAAATGTAAGTCAAAGTCGATCTGACATAGCTAGTGGATTGTCACTTTCATTGCTTTCTCCATCATTGTGTTACAGGTGACTTTAGCCATAGTCACACGTATAAATGTTTCAACAATGCACTAAATTATACACAGTTTTGAAGGATTCTAATGAATGTTTCTGTCATATATTCAGGAATTCTCCGACACATTTTTATAACCCTACTTCCGGACTTAAACAGACTTAAACATGCTTAAAATTCAGCCTTATGTCGACC
>CM054179.1:141366700-141486700 GCA_028829895.1 Sinotaia quadrata
CGCATATCTGCCAAGAGACAAACGAGTGGTGTCTTAATGGAAAAGTAATAATAACATAAATTAAGATTATCATAACTTATAATAAGTTATATATTAGTAATTACTAAATAATAATCATAACCATTAACTAGGTGGTGTTGGTGTCACACCTAGACATCTATCGACATCTGCCAAAGTCTCAAAATCGTATCAAGATTATGGGAGGTCCAACATTTTATAGAAGATGTGGGCACTTCTGTGGGGTGCTTTAAGTAGTGGGGTAAGACTGTGATTTCCAGTGAGTTTATTCAAATAGCCTTAGAAGTTATGTCACCCTCCCTGCTCCTATCACAGTAGATATAATCTTCTTCTACATTCCTCAGTCTTTGAATTTCTAATATAAGATCATGGTATTGATCTAGTGTTTCGGTTTCTTTATGCCTTTCTATCACTTTGAATTTCTAATATAAGATCATGGTATTGATCTAGTGTTTCGGTTTCTTATGCCTTTCTATCACTTTGAATTTCTAATATAAGATCATGGTATTGATCTAGTGTTTCGGTTTCTTTATGCCTTTCTATCACTTTGAATTTCTAATATAAGATCATGGTATTGATCTAGTGTTTCGGTTCTTTATGCCTTTCTATCACTTTGAATTTCTAATATAAGATCATGGTTTTGATTTAGTGTTTCGGTTTCTTTATGCGTTTCTATCACTTGGAACGGCTACATCGACGACTGATGCTGTCCTGTTAGACCGATTGAAAACCGCATGATCATGAGATCTGGCAGTGGACTCGCCAGAGTTATTTTTTGTTGGATTAGATTTTGTCGCATGTGTTTTCCCAATGTTCAGTTATGATAATTGCAGCCAGGGAGGGTCAACCATTATGTAATTACATTTTAGTGTCACACCAGACATGGTAAGTCTGAATGCTTTCTAAATGACTATTTTGATAATTTAACTAACAAGTTTCAATATTTTTTCTTCATAGCTGCTTTTAATTTGAAAGCTATCTTGTAACTGATATTACTATTGTTTTATTAAACATGCTTTTAGTCTAATGCGAATATATATTATTAGTATCTTATCAGCAGCGTGTGTACAGCTTTCACCTCCTCCCCACTCTATTTACAAAGAATAATGCTATTTGATATTTTGAAACTATTGTTTTAGAAAGTTATGATCATATTAGTTTTGTTGGTATTTTTGCCGTATCTGATTTTTTTAAATTACTGCTTTCTAATTACTTGTTCTCTTTACTTTTGTTTTATTTTCAATCATTTTCCACCATTTGATCATCCATCACATAGTAACATTACTCCTTCATTCCCAGACTGTGTTTATCACTGAATGGTTAGTGAAACGAGCAAATATAGTCACCATATGAAAGAGAATCTTACAGTATTATAAAGTTAATTATATTCATAACATCATAGTTATGTGTCTACTATTGCTTTGAAAGGGTGAGATCAGTGTCTGCATTGTACTGTCCTGTAAGGCTGACATTCTAATCTCCATATATACAATCTCGCATACATGCATGTCAGTATAAATAACCTTTGCACGCATAATAATAGATCGAGACAAACATCCATGGTGTATATGGGTTGGACATTGTGACGAACAAACAAGTCCTAGAAGTACTGACAATCACTAAGTGACTAAATGAAGTTGTGTCGGCAGAGAAGTGAGGTAAATTATATCAGTACGCTACAACATTTCTACACTGTTCACTGTCTGTATTATAAACCCTCCATCCCTTCCTTTATAGTGTGCCAATCATCATCATCATCATCATCATCATTGTCACAAAACGGGAGGGCTCGTTACAAGCCGACCCCGAGCTGAAGTTAGAGATGCAAAGGGTGAAGTCTGTTTTTGGCCTGCTCCGGTGCACCTCCAAGAAAAGCCCGTGTGACGTATGCCAGTACTACGTCGTGTCAGGTTGTTACATAGACACACATAACATACACCATTGATGTTTGGGTGGGGCCCAGTTTATTAGTGTCATGCCAAGGAACGTTTATTGGCGGTGTGTGTTGTGAGTGAGTATCATAAATGTGAATAAATGGACGAACAGACGAACGGTGCAAAACAATAGTACAAATTCTTTCGTCCCTCTCAAAACTATGAATAACAAGAGAGTTGAAAGATGTTTAAATCAGGTTATTTATTTCCAGATTTAAAAGGGGCACTACTCTTTCGCACAGTGATTAATCATTCATTCAACTTTCCAATGTCATACACTCTTTGGGAAATAAGGGGAGATGAAAATGATGAAATTCAAAATATAAAATAAAGATTAATTACACAATTCTTATGCGGCAAATGTGGCCGCTTTAACAATAGTTCACATGTAAAATAAGCATTACTTTTAACATTAAAGTTCTTATTTTTGCAAAGGATATAATAGTGTTCATTTTCCTAGAGTCCTAGAGTTAAGTATGTGCGCGTTAGCCGTGCTAATTATTACTCACTATTAATGTCAGAGTTCCAAGGAGATGACATAAGCTCGCACGTCACTTATAAGCGGCACTTCAAAGTGAAGATAGGACGCAATTGAGGCGTCGCATTACAGGTGAAGATTCTGCAGAATCTAGGCACCACTTTCAGATTATCACTGGGGAGAAATCTGAAATTTAGCTGACTGTTGTCAGCCTCGATAATTGTCGGTGTTTTGGTTGTCGTGGAGACGGACACCTCAACGACGTTTAGCATTATCGGATGGAGTCGTCCAGTAGGATGTGTCGTCGCATTACATTGAGTGTAGAAATCCGGATATCTGTAAGATTACCTCGGTGCTAGCCTTCTCAATTACGGGATAGACTGCCAAACGAACTCAGACAGGGGGGGGGGGGTACAAAATTGGTCCCTAGTGTCGTTAACTGCATACAACCAGCGTCGCATACATCGGGTTTTTTTCTTGACAGTGAACTTTCCACTTTGCCAAAAATTATACTGAGTAATTTTGCCTCGTTACTCAATATATGGCATCAGACGGATGGAAAACGGATGGAAAGAGATTTTTGCAGCTTTCCTTTATGAAATCTCTGTACATGAGATAATTCATACGTGAAGTTAGACTGGCTTCAGACGAATCGACGTTTTCAACATTGAGAGTAAAGTCTTCTTTTTGCCTCTTAAATAGCTTCACTGAAGTTTCCAGAACTCTCCAGGAGCTATGCCGTGTGACTCAATTTTTTCCCTTGGATTTTTAGTGATGAGCGTGTTGCACGCTTTTCTGTGGTCAATTCTAATGCGCACTGGCCTTTCCTCTCGTAAACAACATGTGACTGTAGTGCGCAATTGTCCCAATTTATTTAATATACATATTCTTCATAAACTAATATATATATTCAATATGATATAATAACACACACTGCGTCACGAACGTCTGTCTACTAAAGAGATCTTAGGTGACCGTTACTGGAAGTTACATGCTACATATGTAAAATAACAAAACTTGGGTTACTTCAACTAGTTTTGTTAGCGGTTTATTAAAATGAAATAAAATATAATTTCTGTCCCTCATTTCCTGTGACAATCATCATCATCATCATCATCATCATCAACTCCAACACCACCATCATCATCATCATCATCATCATTATGTCATTGATCGTTGTATTTAGCCGGCATAAATATGTACGTTGATAAAGTGTTCATTTGTTCTAAGATATCCATCAACCGCTTTCTTATTCTTACAGGACCTGTGGTCACTGACTAAGAATGAACGCATTAACATATCACTCACCTGTTTGCACTGCAGGACTCGCCTTGAACGAACATAGAATACAGAAGTTGGAGACTTCCAAGAATGATCAGTATCCCATCTAATATACAATGAAATAGACACAGAAGTGTGTGAGTGTTTGTAATAATATTTATGTTTTGTCAGGTGAAAGACTTGTTAGAGAGCCACAGTTGGATGTCATGTAAGGTTTTATAATGTAGTAGTAATGTGTACGACAATTAATCCAACCCAAAATCCACGTATATTCGGATAAGTGTTTGGCTTTTGAATTTTAGTCCATTACTATGGCATAGTAGAATCATTTCAACAAGCTCTTACGCACATTTCCATATAATATCGATATATCAATAAGTAAACAAACGTAATATGAAATATTTTATATAAATTATTAATAGGTGATGAACATCTACTCATCTTTTTAACGACCCTTTCTCACGTGACCTCAAAAGAATAAAATTCCAAATTCCTAGGTCAGTCACACCATATGTGTACATAGATTTAAAGACTTAGTGGGTACATGATGTCAACACTATGACAGTTCAAACTCCTAGGTCAGTCACACCATCTGTGTACATAGATTTAAAGACTTAGTGGGTACATGATGTCAACACTATGACAGTTCAAACTCCTAGATCAATTACATCATAACTCTACACACATTTAAAGAGGTAGTATGTACATGACATCCTAGAGATTGTTTAAGTAAAGTTGAATTTAAATATATTGGTGATTTTAAGGCTATATATAATAATGAGGCTAAATGTATGTTTTTCGTGAATTATCTTAATTGTCAGTCTGAAACCGACATACTGTTTTCGTAGAGAGAGAGAGAGAGAGAGAGAGAGAGAGAGAGAGAGAGAGAGAGAGAAGAGAGAGAGAGAGAGAGAGAGAGAGAGAGAGAGAGAGAGAGAGAGACAGACAGACAGACAGACAGACAGACAGAGAGAGAGACAGAGACAGAGAGAGACAGAAAGAAACAGACAGACACAGAGAGAGAGAGAGAGACACAGAGAGAGACAGACACAGAGAGAGACAGAGACAGAGAGAGACAGACAGTCAGACAGACAGACAGACAGATAGATAGATAGATAGATAGATAGATAGATAGATAGATAGATAGATAGATAGATAGATAGATAGATAGATAGATAGATAGATAGATAGATAGATAGATAGATAGATACATTTAACGGGGGTGAGAGATGAAAAGAAAGAGTAAACTTTCGTTCGCCAATATTCATTAATTTATAATTTCATACACGGGTAGAGTGCGCTAATGAAGCGGACTGACAGATAATGAGAGCCATTCAAAGTTAGAATATTATCACCTTTGTATGAAGCAATAAAGCAAGGAATAAAAATACTAAATTCTGGAACTATACAATAAAAAAATTAAATGATGTTATTCATACCTTTCCTCGCGACCTGAAAAGATGAAAAACCAACAATATAGATGTACACACAAATCACAGGTAAATTCAAATATCTCAACTGTTCTATTACCGCTCAACCTTATGTGAAATGGCCCACCACGAACTTTCAAAACGACATTAATGTTGAACCTCTTGTATAATAGTAAAAGGTATAGTTAAAATATATTTCTAATTGTTAATTTCATGTTAACTGCTACATTAATGAAGACGAATTAGAAGAAGAAACAGGTAGTGGTGGTGGTGATTATGATGATGATGATGATGATGATGATGATGATGATGATGATGATGATGATGATGATGATGACGACGACTACAAAGATGAAGGTTATCGTAGTGAAAGTAATGAAGCGGCCCAGACAATGCTGATGCACACACATATAAGCAAGTATCTTAACTTTCAAATCTGATTCACGGTTTATAAATTAATTAAAGTCAATATTTTGTTTTGTTGCATTAGGTTTGTATCAGAGCATAGTATGTGTCTTTCTTTTTCAGATATTTACTTACGTCTTCTCATGGCTCGGTGGATGATGAAACAACAGAAAGTTACAACAATTGACCCAGTTCCTACTCCAACAGCGACGTGTATGAATACATCTCTGTTGATTCCCAGTATAGTCTGTACAGAGTGCTCTTGAGTCCAAGTGCTGTTAGTTGCAATGACATTTATGACCATACTTTCGTCGAAATGTGTCGTTGGCTCTGAGGCGACCAGTTGAGCTGAGATTTAAACAAAATATTACTCACTCATAGGACAGTCTTATTTGAAAACTATATAATCTGGATCTAATTTTGGGATTATTTAAGACAAACTTGATGCATTTATAATTAAAATAAACTGAGGTGCTGGACGTGCTATGCATCGCTGTGGGTTCATTGCGACAAGTCATTTGAAATGCTACCATCTCTACATGCCTATGATAATAAATTCATCTCACCTTGTGGGCAACAGACTGGAAGAAGAACATTTGCACGCACGCACGCATGCACACACACAGACGCACACACGCACACACGCACACACTCCTCGCCCCAAGCAATCCCCACTATTATAAATGAACACTTCATAACAAACTTAATCTGGCTCTCGCCAGAGTAGTGGACGAAAACGGCCTGCACCCGTTCTACACCCGTATTATTAAATACTAAGCAATCACCACTACACGTAACCTTTCATCCTAGTTATGGAGAACATAGGTCGAGGGTGTTGATAACAAGGAAATATAATTTATTAACAATACAATTACATACACACCACATCTTTCAATTCAGCATTGATTGAAAACAAATAATGACATATACAATGAAATTATACAGAAACGCGCAAACAAATAAATAAAATATTGTTGATTGCACGACAGTAGCTAAAGGCATGAAATCTCTCTTACTAAATGTTTATAATAGTATTGCTGCAACGTCTCTCAAGCTCTCCCCAGAGACACAGTGTCTATTAACAATTAATTGACATCCAGGCAAGAACAATGCACATCACAAGATAGGGGAAGCAAAATAGGTTCATGAAAGATTTCTTGTGACTATAATGAAGTTTCATCCTTCTCTCTGTTTTTTTTTTTAATAATTATTTTGTACTGTAATAGATGTCGTCACGCCTTCACCTGCTTGCTTAAAAAAACTCGCAAACAATGGACAAAGGCTGGCTTCATGAAGTCACAAAGCATCGTCACGCTGGTTTGAGTTTAAAAGCATAAAATGTGCCAAAGGCGATCTGCTAACATCTGTATAGAAACAACAACAATGTTTCTGTAGAAAATCGGATGGGGATAAATTGACTGTCTCTTTCCTTAATAAAGCCTCTGACAATACTTTACAGTTACTGAAATCAATTATCTAGTTCATCACTAGTGAACAATGAACTCAGGTTACTTGTGCTCTCACATCTTATATACTTTATCCAGATACAGTATTAACAAAGTAATGTAAACATACTAACAATGGAAATAGAAAAATACATGAGTTATGTACAACAATTTACAACTCAGGGTCATAATAAAGGGGTCTCAAATATAATAAAAATATTTTATTGAGACTCGCTACATAGATCCAACAATGACTAGCATGTTAGTTACAAATAAATCCACAAGCATTATCACATGACAATTCTAATAAATGAAATGGCAAAGTATATAATACAGTGATAAGCAGCATACACATTTATAAGGAAATGAAAATACATTTCTACTCAGCTGAAAGAAACACATACAATTAACATTCCTGTTCACTGAAAAAAGAAATGTGGGAATTACAATTTTAGAACTTATAACTTCGTGGTTTAATCCTAGCGAGGCTTTTATCCATTACTCCCAGAGTGGAGACCAACACGAGAACACGTCTGCTTGCATGCAGGGTTCACTGGACAGTGAGTGAAAAGGGGTTATATTTTTTACAACACGGGTCTCCACCAGTATTCATTCATCTCCATTTAGTCAGTTATAGTGGACCAGTAGATGGACATTCGTAATCTTTAGTTGGACAGTGAGCATCCAATGGTTATGTCTAGCTGTCCGGGTTCTCAGGATTGCTTGCATCATACGATAAGTCATTTATCAATAGCAGGCTTTGAGATGCAATCACACATTCAATGGAACTCCCATTATTGAATTCCATGAGTGTAATTTAATTATGATACTACTTCTAATGAACTTATTAGAGGACTGTTGTTATTTCCCCACATTTGATATTAAATAATACTGCACATATATCAATAATATGAACAAGTACTCTACAAATGCTATCATAAAAATATAATACTTTAAAGTACATGAAACATGGACAAATAAGGAAATGTGTGGAAATATTGGTCACTCATAATATTTCAACAACAATAGAAAATGGTTTTTAATAAAGGCTTATACAAAAGTTGCATTACTTTTATAAACGTGCAATATTTCCATCAATCTCGCCATCAGGACAGCAAGAGTATGGATTATCCACAAACTCACTAGAGAGTAGAGTATCACAAGCTAAAGGACTGAACATTACAACATACTATTAACTTATCTTTATTGTCATCAGAGTAACATTACACTTTCTTAAAACAGAACGCTAACACTAAGTATCACTTCCATCATATGTCATCAGGTAAAGATTATATATCACTAATGTTCTACGCATATAGGCAGAGGCTAGTAAGTTTTGTTAAATATATGTAAATCAGATGAATAAAAGCGGGAATGTTCACTAGTGAAAAATCATCTCCATGTATCCATTGCATAGATATAAAGCTACCTAGGCAATCCTAGTATTGTTCATTGTTGGGGAAAAGTTTCGGATTTTTCTGCTAGAATATTAACAAGGAATAATGTTTTTGTAAAATGTGGTCAATGATCTGGTGGACTGTTGCAGTGAGGATATAGCCTTTAATTAAAACATACAGCAATGAAATAAGACTTCACTTGAAATGCCAAACTAACTCATAAGAGTTGTCTTTCTGTGCACGCAGAAATAGGACACCAAACGCTAGATCTATAAGAACTAGACCACCATGACCTAAATCTTCAAGATCTACAAAACCTAGATTTCACATCCTTGATCTACAAGACCTAGCTCCATAAACTGATTTACAAGACTCAGATCAAAATCTAGCCCTACAAAACCTAGACAACATGACAGTCATTTCATGAACCAGATCTACAAAAGCCAGCCTTACAAAAACGAGACATGAAGAAGTAGTTTATTAAAGTACTAAGATCTAGTTTACCTAGCTTTGTTGTAGGGCAATGGAAGAGTGTGTCATAAGTCTCGCAATTTTTTTCACAAGCAAACCTGAATGATAACTAGTACTCAAAACGCACACCACCGACATACATGCATACATACTCTATCCCACCTACTATGTCACTCACTCACTCACTCACTCACTCTACCTTGATTTTCCTGCATCTATATTCAAAGGAATAACAAAATTATGTTAGAAATGACGTCAACATATAAATGTACGTGAATACTAAATAAATATCATTTAAATTAAATGTAATCAAATATGTATTGTTAATTAAATAAGTCTTACTTGTTATATTAAACAGGATCACGGTTTCAGCTTCTTTTTGTGATGTTGACCATATCCAGGTTGTGCTGTCTGATTCACTGACAATTGCTGTGAAGATAAAGGCGCCATCTTTCAGACAGTCACATTTTATTCGCGTAGGCCTATTAGCCGGGTCTCTGCACGAACCGTCTTTTCGCACAATTTGGCATTGGGGGTAGGGCACGTTCTTGTTACTGTCCCAGACTGATATATGAATGACGGCATTGACCAAATTGCTGCAACTCTTATTTTTCAGTTTAAAGGTGATATTAACTTCCGTGTTGATTTTTGCACTTAGTGTGTTGTTTTGGATGATTGCATTGTCAAACTCGAACTCAGCACCTATGGAAGAACATAACGACTACAGCTAGTTGCATGCTATAGGCAATATGCACTATTTATTGTGATTCATAGATGTATGTATGACTTTGTAATTTAAACTCGACGGAGTGCAGTTTTCGTTTCATATTGATATTCGTAAGACGTATTATTGCCTTGTGCATTACATATTATGTAACCGTAATATGAAACTAAACCGCAATTACAATTTAACAATTTTATAATCATTATAAATATGTGAAGTCCCATGTACCCCACACGTGTATACTGTTAAATATAATTAAGTCAACAACGTACTAAATCAAAAAAAAATATTTACATTATTAATAACATTATCTAAATACAACTTACAAGATGTATTTGCCGTTACAAAATGTAGAAACGTCGACAAAAGCATACATATACGTCTCTTTGCCAACTGTGTCATCCTCGTCAGGTCTGAACATCATTAGTTTTATTCCACACGATAACGAACATTAAGACTATGGGACGCACTATTTCAAACGTACGTAATTAGATATTTACTGTTCAATTAGTCTTTGTTTAATGGAGTAGGAGGAAAACTTTTGTTTCACTTTCAGAATCTCATTAAAAATAAGGGTTTTTTGTTTTTGTTTTGTTTTTTGTAACGGAAAACAAGTTCTAAAGCTACAAGAATGTTATTTTATATTTACTTCATATGCATGTTTCAATGTAGGTTTGTGAATGGTAAATGACATCAATGAATTCATCTCTGTATCAATATTTTTTTTTTAAATGTTCATCCTACATCCATACTATATTTGCCCACAAATGTGGGTCGACCCACAGCAGCAGGCAGACATACATGTGGTCTGCCTAAGTTTAGTACTAAATATTTGTATAAATAAAACTTCACTTTTACCAGTTTTCTCTCTTTCTATTATCTCTATTGTAGTTACCTTTGAAATATTTCAATAGTTTTCCTGTGAATTCAAGTATGTTGAATTATAGTGACAGATGAATATGTGAATTGGACATGTTATCACAATAACGACTAATTATGCATACAGACTTTCACATTTGACTCTGCCCCCCACCCCCACCTCAGCCGATTCTCCTGTTGGTCTTCCTCTCACTAATAATTAGTCGACATCATTATTATGATAAACAAAATATACACAAAATAAAGCGCTGCCGTCAACTTTACTTTATTTCTCAGTTTAATTAATGAGTGGATGACGGCAGCGCTTTAGCATATCGGCAGATATACATATTTAGCCAATGGTCCATACTCTGCATCGGCACTTGTAGATGTTTTATATCATTAACTATTTGCTAATATGTTATATAATTCAGTAGTACTGCACAACCCCAAATAATATTGGAATAATTTGCTAACAAAATGAACAATGATAATATAAAAGAAGGTTCAAAGGCATGTTGCAAATATTAACGAATAATAAAAATTGTAATAATAAGGAAATAAAAAAATTGTGAAGTTTAGTTGTTGGTATATGTGTATTTCTAATAACGGTTCACCGACAAAACCGCGAACGACAAATGCGCGCCGACAAAACCGCGATGGACAAAATCGCGACGACAAAATCGCGCCGACAAAATCGCGATCGACAAAATCGCGATGATACATGTTAAATCGTACAAGAATGTAATAATAACATACGTAGATATCAATATTACGATACACAAAGCAATGTTAAGAGATACTGAGTGCAAATAATCCTCAAAATAAGGCAATGAAAAGAATGAAGCAACATACATCAAATCTTAATAATTTTATTTAAAGATCACTATTATGAGATACTACGTGTAAATAATCCTTACACAAATGCAATGAAAAGAATGAAGCATACATCAAATCTTAATAATTTTACCATAAAGATCAATATATTAAGAGATACTACGTGTAAATAATCCTTACACAAAGGTAATGAAAAGAATGAAGCATACATCAAAGATCAATATTAAGAGATACTACGTGCAAATAATTCTTACACAAAAGTAATGAAAAGAATGAAGCATATATCTAATCTTAATAATTTTGTTTAAAGAGCAAAATTAAGAGATACTGAGTGCAAATAATCCTTACACAAAGGTAATGAAAAGAATGAAAAGAAGTTACGTAATAGAGCGAACATACATAACACTTCCTGCCATTCTTTACTTGGTGATGTTTATCGCGATTTTGTCGGCGCGCATTTGTCGGCGCGATTTTGTCGATTTCAAAGAGCGCGATTTTGTCGGCGCGCTTTTGTCCATCGCGGTTTTGTCGGCGCGCATTTGTCGTTCGCGGTTTTGACGGGTCACCTCTAATAACATACCATTTTCGCCTATTACAATTAAAGAGTTGTGGTTCCCTTTTTTACTGCCACATCGACAGTTACACTGTTAAACGCTTTTTTTTTCACTGGGTCTGATTAACATACTTTTACTAATTAGCTACTTTGTAAAAGTCGATTCTTTCAGTTCCAATGTCAGGTTTCTAAAACCTCTGGTTATCTCTCAATATCTCTCAATGGAGTTACTTCTCTTGGTCGAATACGTCTGTATTCTTCTCTAATCAAATAGCTCTACTATAATCAAATAACTCTAATCTAATCAAATAATTTATCTAATCTAATTCCATCCCACATGTATGGCGCTGACGTTCTCACCCCTGTCATTTTTTGTTTTTTAGATGAAGCCTGCACAACTCTTTTTATTTTGCAGTACATGATATGTGAATACACTACTTTTGCATTTTTTATTATGCAAAGGCATTATGCCATCAAACATTAACAATTTTATTTATTTATTTTATACTTATATTACAGTTTAATTCTACAATTATAGTCTTTTAAATTCAATTTGGCTCTATAATTTGCTCTATTTCCATGGTGTATCCTTTTTACACAAGTCAGTTCTCTATGATCACCAAGTGTGTTATAGTTGTTAATAACTATTCTATCAGTTGCTTACTGCTTTCTTACAAATAAAAAGTCACATACATGGAAGAGAGAGAGAGAGAGAGAGAGAGAGAGAGAGAGAGAGAGAGAGAGAGAGAGAGAGAGAGAGAGAGAGAGAGAGAGAGAGAGAGAGAGAGAGAGAGAGAGAGAGAGAGAGAGAGAAAGAGAGAGAGAGAGAGAAAGTGTGTATCAAAATTTGTAGAGGAAAATGACGGATGTTCAAACCATGCAAGAAAACAGTGATAATAATGACGGAAGAATTATTTCCCTCTATGCAAACACTAAGTTATAGCAAGAAAAAGTCAGTCTCAAACACTACGAGACGTTGAGGACAAAATTCGCTAATGAGCCTTGAGCGAGAGCATCTTAGTATACATTTCTGTCTGCATTGTTATATGGTCGACTAAGCGTGACTGGCATGCTGGCGACGTACAAAAAAAAAAAAAAAAAAAAAATATTGTCCGAGCAAGACTCTCGCGCATTAATGAGAGGGACAACTCAGGCCAAGAAGTAAGGAAATGAATTGTGCATATAAAATAACACAAGGAAGCCCATCGACTAGCTGTACACCGTTAGTTTCTCAATGTTTACCAAGAGATCATTATAAATTGCAGTTTGCTACCAAAAGGCTTTACAGTAAAATAGGTTATGCACATCACATAACAGTGAGAAATGCGTACCGTTAATTTATCCATGTGTACCAGGAGATCATTTTGTCAAAAGCGACTTTTCTCATGATCTGATCAGCAAACTGTTATTAATTATTCACTCGGTAAAGCGTTTATCTGTGCAATCCAAATGTCCGAATTTTTATCCCCTCAGAACTAGCAGTATCACAGTCGTATTGATGATAGAGTGTTTAAAAAACAAAAGTAATACACATATTGTCACCACGAATATGAATTGTGATTTCACGGCGCTTTATGAAGACTTAAAAAATCATTAACATATTTTTCTTCTTATTTTTTGGTATTCTAGACTATTTCTCCAAGAGGTGTAGGCCTACTTGTTATTTATTTTCGCAAATTGCATTTTATTTTAAAGATGGTAGCTTTCCTACTCAAATATCTCTTTGACCACAATACATGACATAATTCTTAAAGTTTCATACTACTTTTTATTACAAATCAAAAGTAACTGTCATATGCATGGAAATATACTTTTCTCAATAGTTATATTTCCCTCAATAATAAAGGAAAATTAACGGTGACAAAATCTTGCAAGAAGGATAAATAGGTTTACAGTCTTAAGATCAGAGAGGTTATTTCCCTTTATACTACCAACCTGTTTGAATGTCGACGATGTGAATTGTAATTGCGACTTTCTAAAAATCATTAATGACAGTATCAATTACGTATATATTAAAACAATTCACTAGTTAATTCTCAACAGCGTTAGATATGGACAACATTTCTCATAAATAACATTTCTAGAATTGAGAGAGTACTAATTCTTTGGGGAAAAAAAGTGTACCTCCTTGTCAATCGACCCAACTGCAGTACACTTGACATTTGATCCTTGAAAAATTGATCAGGGCAAGATTGAGCATGCAAGGTTTCCGATCGATTCATATTTGTCCTGATATGCTTGGGAGTATAGAGTGAGTACATTTTTTGTACAAACCAATGCTTTAACACAATTTTGAAAAGTAGTTTTTTTATTTGCTGTTAGTGAGTTCGATTTGTGGTTCTATTCCTTCCCCATTTTCATTTTTATATGTGCATAAACAACTTGGTGTGTGTAGCACGTCGACCTGTTTAGATAATGATGTAACTTAATGCTAAATGTCTATGCATAATTTATAAGTACTATTTTGAGTTTCAAGTATAGACATGCATTTTATTAATTCTGTATAAGCCCTGATTTATTGTTACATTATATTTATTATGCGTTTTCAGTATTCTCTGATTTAGCATACAATTAACGATTGATAGATATGAGATGACAACTTTCGGTACAGGGTGAACAGTTTGTGTGTATGTGTCAGTGAGTACCGTGCTGTTGTTGTTGTTGTTGTTTTTTTTTTTTTTTTTTTTTTTTTTGTGTGTATGTTCGTGCGATAGGGAATGGTGACTTGATTGAAAACACAACACATTGCAACACGAACATAGACCAAAGCTAGTCTTCGAAAGCATTTATTTCTTTTGAAGTCAAGAAATGCTGCAGTAGTGAGTGATTGGGTAACTTTCACGTTTATGTTAACTTTCCACTGCATAATTATTACAGCATGTTAAATTCTTATTAGAGTAATAATCGATAATATTAACCGAAAGAGTTTTTTTAATTCAAAGGAATAGTGTTTATTTATACACAAATACACAAGACATTGCATAGGCATATAATTTCATATCCTTAATTATGATATGAATAAAATCTTTGAAATTAACTAATGAACCGAGTTCTGTTTGAAACTCGTAGTAACACTATTTTCACAGAAACGCTGAAGTATTTCGCGGTGTGCTATCGGGAGTGATCAAAGCAAGTCGTGACATGAGGTGAACAAACAACGGCTGTGTTGTAACAACGCACTCTTTGGCAAGTGGCAAGCGTGTTGCCTTGTACTGAGGTCACGAGAGGGCAATTTAGTTCTAGGACATGTCACGGCACGCACCATATTAACATTCTCTCTTGTCTGCCGGGTACCTATCGGGAAAACATAATATACAACAATGTAATAAATATGTACTAAACACATTTAATTTTCTACTGATATACACAACAATGTAATAAATATGTACTAAACACATTTAATTTTCTACTGATATACACAACAATGTAATAAATATGTACTAAACACATTTAATTTTCTACTGATATACACAAAAATAACAAATATATACTAAACACATTATATTTAATTGCCTAATGATAATATATATTCAATATGAAATCAGTCCATGTAAAATTATGTAACATTATGTAAAATTCACAGCAGATTCTTGTACAATAAATTCATGCATGTGAGCATGTTAATATGGTCTGAATACATGTGCATGTATATATTACGTAATCCTGTAAGCAAGCATGTTTATATGATGCGTATGTTTGTGTCTGTTAAAAAAGTATATTTAATCTTACTAAGGATTACACACACCCACATACGCACAAATACACGTAAACACGCACGCACACACACACACACACACACACACACACACACACACACACACACACACACACACACACACACACACACACACACACACACACACACACATATATACATAGAAAGAAAGAAAGAAAGAAAGAAAGAAAGAAAGAAAGAAGAAAGACTTGATATAGAAAGGAGCATGAACAATGAAACATATATTATTTTAATAGTGTAGTAAAGTACTTTTAGATGTGTATAATGTATGTAAATATAGTACTTTTAGATGTGTATAATGTATGTAAATATAGTACTTTTAGGTGTGTATAATGTATGTAAATATAGTACTTTTAGGTGTGTATAATGTATGTAAAATTACGTTTATCAACAGCATAATTAAGCGCATTGACAGTGAGCAATGATTACTCACGACACCCGACTTCTCAAGCAGTGGATAGTTTCCCTAGTTGCAATTCTGCTCTCCTCAGTTGAAGGTACCGTTATTATTTTTTTTCCTATGAGAGGCTGAATATTTTTTAAATGCCCGTTTCTTATATAAATATAACGATTCTGTGTTATGATACTCTTATATCATTATATTAAACACTGTTACTTTCATAATGAAACTGTTTTAGCGACAGTAACAACATCATGTGACATCCCTTCAGTCGATGAAGGACAACCAACGAAACTGACCTGCATGTTCAGTGAAGACATCAGCCGGGCACAAGTGGACTTCAAAGTGGAGCTTTACAGTCTGGACCGCGAACCTCTTTCAGGTGCCCATTGAAAAAAATATATATCATAGTTCTAGATCATAATGACTTTCAGAAAAAAATGTTTTACACAATGGAGAAAGGTATTGATTAATCTCTTCAATAAATTAAATTATGTATTTCATCAACATTTGAAAATATTTTCCACTGACAAATTCCGTTTTCACAAAAACATAAGAATATTTTATATCTTAAATCGGACGAAATTTCAAGGGCTCTTATTTTTACAGTACTTGTAGAAACTCTATCTCATCACGACTAGACACTTCCTGGCTCCATCAATGTTCCAGACTGCAAGTGCCCAACTGCTTACACCAATTGTATTGACCACAATATGGGTACAGGTACATCCTCATCAGAGTGCTGAGTTTTCAAAGTTCAACCTGCTAGCTGGCTGCTTCTAGTTGTGACTTCAAGCGGCTCTACTAGCGGTAGCAGTAGCGGATGTTTCTGAAGCTGCAAAATATATGATTGCCTGTGCACCAATGCTAAGTTTCAATAAGATTTTCAGTCTGTATCTTTATTCTTGTCCTCTTCGTTTAATTTCTTTATAAGGTTTACCATTAGAAATTCTTTTCCATCCAACAATGAAATTACAGTAAGTTTAGAACAATTCAAAGTTAACATATACATTTTACAATATATTGCAAACAATTATGAGTAACAATCTTTGTTACAATAAGAGTTCTAACTTAACTAGACATATCTTATTAACCATGGAGAATCAGCCAAAAGACATGGGACATCTCAGTGCCTGTCTGCGCCCAGTCTGCATATTTATGCAATTTGCATGGTAGCGTCTAGCCTCAGTATAGTTAGTTCTGTACTGTCTTTCCCCTTTTGTCTGTGCCGTCTAGGTTGGGTTAAAGTTCTCTTTAGATCTATGGTTTTCTAAGGTAGCTCACTCCTTGGTGTTTAACCGACGGATGAGTTCTATCCTCATGGCACATGCTTTGATTGAGTGTAAGGGGCGCTTCCGGCTTCCGCCGCTTTCGCGCTAATGGCACATTCGACTTAACGTAGCTTATATTCTAATTTTCTACGGCGACCCATATTATGTAATACTCGCTGGACTTGCTCCGACACGCAGCTACATATGCCTTCAACCTAGCATGCACTTTGGACAAGAATAGCTCAGTTCCCTTAAATCTTTAATCGGACTATACGAGATTTTGCTACGCAATTCGACCCTTTCTTGAACTAGGTCAAGAATAATTTAAAATTTATATTAAAATTAAATTATATCGCATCTAGATTGCATATTTGGTGCTATAGGTAGATAGAAAGACAGACACATAGATAGACAAATAGATAGATAGATAGATAGACAGATATGTAGATAGAGAGATAGATAGATAGGTAGGTAGGTAGGTTGGTTGGTTGGTAGGTAGGTAGATAGAGAGATAGGTATGTAGAATGGTAGGTAGGTAGGAATATAGATATAGACATATAAATAGATAGAAAGATAGATAGATAGATAGATAGATAGATAGATAGATAGATAGATAGATAGATAGATAGATAGATAGATAGATAGATAGAGAGAGAGATAGATAGATAGGTAGATAGATAGATAGATAGATATATAGTGTGTAAGTGTGTGTGACTGATATTATGAATAGTGCTTTGTCATTTATGAGAAAATATAATAATTTTGTCAGAACACCCTTATTTTCTAGCAATAGTTTATTATACATGTGATATACACTTAATTATAAAGGTACATTGCTCTACTTTGAGTAAAAATAATAATCAATGCTTCCTATTATTATGTTCCATTTTTGCAAAATATCTCGCAAATGCCTTCTAAATGTTTATCTTGTGATATCAAATGAATGGAAAGCAGACAATTGAATTCTAACTGTTAAGTAACGATATGATGACTTTTTTCTCATCATATATTGTATACAGGGTGGCCCAAAAGTAGGTTTACAGTTATCACGTAGACTATTTACTTGAAAATTCGACACTAGAACTGCGGGAAATTCGTTATACCTGTTAACATAAACATAAGCAATTTAATCTCTCAGAATGTTCTAAGCATATTAAGCATATCAATATAAGAGGTAGTTTAATAACTGTAAACCTACTTTTGGGCCAAACTGTATATGAATATACTAAAGAGTTTTTTGTAAAATATGTTTATCGTACGGGTGGGTTACATAAGGTATCTTGCTGGTTTAATTTTTTTCTCAAACCTCTTTTTCATATTAGGCAGACCTGCAGCTATAGGAACGGACGGAGTAGAATCTAACAGTTTACCAGTTGTGCCTGTGGTAGTGGGAGTGGTAGTCCCTGTTGTTGTTGTTGTAATAGCCATTATCGTCATTCTTTACATGCGGTGAGTATAGTACAATTATTAAGCACTGATTCATAATAATTAAATATTATGTTACGCATTATTGTTTATTGAGCACCACTTTGAAGTGGGAAGAAGTGAACTAGAATGTGAATGTGATAAATAAAATTATTGAATTCGTGCTATAAATGTTCAGTATTACATCAGCATTATTTGCAAAGCGATGTCACACAATCATATATAATATGATTCAGTTATCAACATCGTAGTGATATCCATCATTGTTGTCATTATTATAGCAACGTCTTCAATAACAAATATATATATTGTCGTTTCTGTGTTTATATACCACTATTTCAATAACTACTTTCATTATAAATACGATGATCTTTATCCTCTCTATATTATATTATATTATCATTTCTTTGTTTATATACCACTAGTCGGAAGGAACGTTATCGTAATGAGCTAAGAGACAACATTCCGAAAGAAGACAATAGTTCAGGAAATGAATATTCTCAAAGGCAACTTTTGACTATTGAAAATCATGCACTTAAGTAAGTGAAGTATTTGTTTCTTAGTTTCTTTACAGTTGGACACACTTTTAGATTAACGTCTGTAGCGAGGCAGACAACTTCCACTATTTTATTTATTTCTTCTAACAATGATTCAAGAGGCCTGTATTTAACAATATGTATTATATATATATATATATATTGCTGTTGTCATTGGTTTTGTTTACTTTGTCTTTTAAAATTGTGATATTTTATTTGCATGTGTGCACATACTACACCAAACAGACTGAGCAGTGTTAATGATGTCAAGATGGCGCTTGTCAAGCAATGTCTAGACAAAGCCCCAATAACCACGTTGATTGATGTAATGCTTTTCGTCCATGAATCCACAAGCTGCTCTGGACGAACTAATGTTCAGGGTAAATTATAATATTTCATTCAACTAACAAAACTGTATTTTATTAGCAGTTAGAAGTTATTTTAAATACTGTTTTCATGAGTCATACTGCATAATAATTACCATTTTCAATTAAAAGTATAACTCTCTATATAAATCATCTTTATATGTTTGTAACTGAATGTTTAATGTATGGAGGTAATGAAAGATCATGCATGCAATGATCTATCTATCTATCTTCTATGAATTGATACATATGTTATGTATGTTATGTGCGCCATAAATATACATTTATGTATAGTACACATTTTATGTACATTGTGCAGTTCCGTACCTTACGTATGCTATGAATTAATGTACTTTGTGCTTTTTGTATGTTTTGTTTATATGTATGTGTTACGTAAAGCCGCTATATCAGAAATATATGTATTTATGTACTTCCAGTCCGCGTCAGAAAAATGTCAGATGATTCAGAAGTGTTTGAAGAAATGCCATTTGATCTCAACACTCCTGGTGGCCCGAGTTCAAGAGTGCACACTGACAACCATCTTAGTGTCTTTGACGTTGGGGATGGACATTTATCGTCCTCTTCTACCTTAGGCGAAACTGATGTAAAAGGCGTATACTGTCCAGAGGTTAATGCAGATGTAATCTACAAAGATCCTCCACCGCCATACGCCGAAAAAGAGAATTAAGAAACATTGGACAGATTTCCACTACTGTGCTTAAATTACTTAAAAGGAAATGCAATATACTGTCAATTATCCGAACTAATTGAGACTAAGGTGGTTTTGTTTAATCAGCTCATTCGGATAATTAAATATACACGATATTACGCCATTTATAAGAAGCAAGCACAGTGTAATTAGGTTGCATTATAATACACAAGTTTATATTACTCAATTATTTTGAAATATGCTTTCCTCTACACACACACACACACACACACACACACACACACACACACACACACACACACACACTACACACACACACACACTACGCGCTCTTAAGTCAACGGCACAACAGATAATGAAGCATCATAGCTCCAGTAAGCTGCCTTGCGTCCACACAGTTTCTATAGCGAAAATTTGATGTTAACTGCTGTAAAGACACATTAAGGTGTCCTGTGTCCACACATTTTCTATAGCCAAAATTTGATTTTAAACTCCTGTAAAGACACGTTAAGCTGTCTTGTGTACACACTGTTTCTATAGCCAAAATTTGATTTTAACTCCTGTAAGCTGTCTTGTGTCCACACATTTGCTATAGCCAAAATATTATATTAATTGCTGTAATGACACTTTAAGCTGTGTAGTGTACACACAGTTTCTAGGTGACCCGTCAAAACCGCGAACGACAAATGCGCGCCGACAAAACCGCGCCGACAAATGCGCGCCGACAAAATCGCGATAAACATCACCAAGTAAAGAATGGCAGGAAGTGTTATGTATGTTCGCTCTATTACGTAACTGCACGCATTGCAGGACGGAGGGAGGGAACCTGCAAGGTGGAATTCAATAGAGATAAGTATGTTAGGAAGCACCGACCTTTAGAGAACCGTCATTCAACCGTGACTATGCAGACAAAGGGGGGAAGACTAAAGAGCTATTCCATTGTTTCCTATCAATATTGATTTTTAACTCCTGTAATTACACGTTAAGATATGTCTATGCTATTGTGCATATATTATTAATAGATTATCAGAAAATAATTCATTAAGCGGCATGACATCTTTATATCATATTGAATAACGTCAGATTTTTCGTCCAGTAGGATGAAACCGTGTGAAATATGCCTGCATTGCTGAGACATCAAAATGTGGCTAGTAGTGTGGAATGATAAATCTAACAAAATGTGCACCATCATAATAACTACTTGGGGTGGTTGGTGGAGGTCGGTGGTGGTTTGGCTGATCGAACTTCTATTGTAGCAATTTTGCAAATATGATTAGAGATGAATGGGGGAAAATTCCAGTCTCGTTAAAAATATTCCATACAGTGTAAATAAGGTCACGGTTCCTGAGTACTTCCTTAGTTCAAATGCTAAGATACCTCCTCCTCATGACAAAATACTTTCTTTCAACTCTCATTACATTATTATACATTTTAAAATATTTCATTAATATAATTATTCTAAATTAGTGAAACGTTATTATGGTAAATTAAGGAATAGAGTAAGCAGAATGTTATTTATGCAACAAACATACTCAACAGAAGAGAGGGAAATACTTTAAGCTTGAATGAGAGGCTGGTTAAGAATAAGTGAGATTAGTGCCTTGGCACCTAACAGACAGACCGAACTATCGACAAGAGCTAAACAGCTAAACAATAACTTTTGACCAGTGCTAACTGGCTGAGAACTTTGGCATTTGACAGGAAGTGTGGACAGTTGTCCATCACGCATCACGAGGGCGAGAGAGGTCATTAGTAAAACGGGATTGGTCACTTGCATCCTTAACCAGTGAGCGCGAACGGGCAATGTCATGATCGAGCAGGAAAGGAAACTATTGACGAACAACACTCTCCGCCATTCAGTGAAGTCCAGGAGACGCCTAAAGAAGATACATAAACAGGCGAAACGATTTTTGCTGACATTTTTCGATTCTCGAAGTAAACTCACGGGACTTTTAAGACGCTTCTCTGTCAAATAAATGCACTATGACAGGATGCGACAAGCTTAGAATTTGTCATGTATTTATTTGACTCTCGAAAGAATGGGTGAGTGAGGAACAAAATAAATTGTAATTTTAATGACAACATCCATTCCAGAGATTGGAAAGGTAAACGTGAATAATTAACAAGAGAGTTATTTTTTTACAATTACCAGTTTACTTTTAAGGTGTTTCTGATTTTGAGTCAAGGAAGACTTCTGGTGATGATGATTCACACTTCATTCCGACAGTGTGTGACACGCCTGGTGTGTTTACACTAATTAATAATTATATTTATTAATCAGTTGGTCATAATTACTTATCAACGATTAATATTAAGATTAATTCCCGTTATAAGTCTACACACCACCGGCACATAACTTATCGCTGGTGGAATTTCTCACTTAAGGAATAGCCTAAAACATAACACATAAATCTCCTTTCTTTCACTAGTCTAGCTCCCGAACCCCCATCCACCCACTAACTATTCCAGACATGCGTCAAGGCACGCGTAAGAAATATATAACAAAAATACGGATTTATTATGAAATAATATCTATAATAACAAGTAATAATTCAGAAAGAAACCAGTCTTTATATCAATGTTCGAAACCCGATATTCTACTTAGAAAGTTAATACTTAATTGATTACAAAGTTGCCAATTCTTTACACGTGGTTGAATAGAGAGAGAGTGTTAACAATGAACATTGGGCTTGACCTGAGATGGCGAGTTGCCTCCCTGTCCCGCGATACGGCGAACGCTCCGTGATAACGGCCAATGTCAATTCTTTCCACTATCCTGCCCTTCCGTAGTGAGTCCTAGCTGGACGAAGGATTGGATTACAGCTACGTACTGTAAGTGATGACGGCCGAAGCATGGAAGCGAAGTTGAACCAAGCACTGCCTTTGGGCTTAGGTGTAATTCTTTCCAAAGGTATAAACGTAGAGAAAATACTGCCTTCGGGCTTAGGTGTAATTCTTTCCAAAGGTGTATAACGTAGAGAAAATACTGCCTTCGGGCTTAGGTGTAATTCTTTCCAAAGGTGTATAACGTAGAGGAAAAGGCACACTCGCTGAAACATGTAAGAATGTAGCCCTCTTTTAGAAACAATTTATAACTCTCGATTCTCTCTGGTATCCTTTCTAACCATTCAACTTACATCTCATCTGCGAAAGATTGTTTAGCCCCATACATCCACCATTCATTAATATAACATTCCAACCTAAATTATACATATTAATGAATCAAAAGCTAATTCTAATACATCTCAATTAACAAAGAATCCTAACATACTTCAGTAATATATGAACAGTATTTTAACATTTCAAACAGACAGCTTACCACGTGTTCTAACTGCCGCCTTTCAAAACCGGACTCGAATGTCTTGAAGAATATTTTCGCAGTGCCGGTACACGGCGCGGCCAGGGTATTTTATGGGAGTTAGGACTTTAGATGGGTCAGAATCAGACACATGGCCTAATTTACCCCGGTCTGTACTGGACCATCTACGGTCTTTTCCCCCTCCCATCTGGTTGTACTTGGCAGGGCTGGTCAGGGAGCAGGGTGACCGGACTGACTGTTGATTCAGATGGTCCCCTTTCCCGTTAGTGTAGAGGGGAAATAGTTAATCTCGGCCCGAATCAATTAGTGACGAATTCCGGGCGTCACATCCTCCCCAGCTCAAGATTATGCTAATCCATCTGAACATAATCTCCAAAAAGGAGTAAAAATTGAATAACAAAAGTTTCTACAATTCAAATATCTACGCAAAGAGTATAACTCTCAAGTCATTGGAAATATAACAATTTTTACGCAAAATATATTTTTAAAAATCAAAAAAAAATTGAATCAATGATAGTCTACTAATTAATCAGCTACTGCTACAAGATAAATTGAAAAATTTTTTGGTGGGTGACAATTATGTCCCCTTTCCAAACATGAGATCGCATTCCGTATGCGTCTAGTCCTTGCAGATATTTGATTGACAGTTTTTGAGTCTAGGCTCTTTGAACGCAGGTCTGTGTTCCCACCCCTCTCCCCTGTCATAGAGTGCTTGCCCTTTGAAAGTTCCCCTTTTCCTTCTAAGACTGTCAGGGTTTCAAGGCCAATCTTTCCTCTATAGAGAAGCAGTAAATCCACACGTACTATTATGTCAAAATCAAATTTTGTGTCATACTGCCACATGTAAATGTGTTTCAGTCTTACTTTCAAGGTTACACTTTCTACCTTTCCCTTCTTGCTTGTCAGGGTCGAAGGGTTTGAAACATAATTTATGCCTCCTTTCCTCCTTGTCTTAGAAAACCAATTAGTCTCAAGTCCTAACTCATTCTGTGCTCTGTGCACTGATTCGAGGTCGCTTTGACACTGAATCACGTTAATTAAGCTTGGAGGTTCGCTCTCCTTGCTTGTAGATTTGAAATGTCTTTCAAAACTTTCTCTTAAGTCTAGCGGTTCCGTCTCACTTCTATACCTCACAAATTTTAAGTCGGGGTTTTTAATTTTTTCTTCGCCTGCAGACTTAAGATTGCTCGTCATCTTACCTGTAGAAAGACATGTTCCTTCCCTAGTGGTATCACAAATCATTTTCATTCTCACCCTGTTCGGGTTTAGAGCTTTGATTTCCACTGTGCCCGTCAATGTGTCATAGTGTGTCTCTGTTCTGTCAGTGTCTATGTAATTGTCTGGCCTTCTGTCTCTGTATCCGTTAGTCAACTTAAAATCTAACTCGTTTCCTGTCGTTACTAATAAGTCAGATTCCTGCGGCAGTGCTAGCAAGGGTTTGTCTGGGTCAAACTGCAGAGTTACCGCTCTATCATTGAGAACTATCTCTTGTCTCCCTTGTGCCACATCTCTCACTGAGTCTCCTTCATTTACTTCACTTGACTCAGTTAGCTCTCTTATCCCTGTCACACTGTCAAGAGTTATAGTAGGAGTTTCTTTAGTCTCTGCTACTAATTCACAGCATTCACTGCCTATCTCTGTTACACTGAATGACGTCACAATGTCTTCCTTCTGTGTGTCACAGGTCGAGCTTACACTGTCTTCCTCACCATAACACTCTGGATTCTTTCTGTCATAGTCACCTATTTGTCTGTCTGTGTCCGTTGTCAGTGACAGTTCTGACATGTCATCCTTTTCCTGAGACTCTACGTAACAATTGTCACTCAGAATTTTACACTCAGTCATGTCAGTACTATCACTTCCGATCTTACTACTTCTAAGTGAATCAGGGAACACGTTCGTTAATGAGTCGCCTTCCACTTCACGCTCACCTGTTGTGCATCCCCCCACCCCTTCTGTTGTTGATACTTTTTCGTGGCCTACTTCCATATCCACAACCGTGTTGATACAAGTAGCCAAAGTATCACCGCTAAGTCCGTTAAGCGGTTTACACGGAGACAATACACAGTTCTCAACTCCTATGGCCTCAACTGAGTATATATCTGTTCCTTCCCTGACAACAGCCTGCACATATTCTAATGTGCACCCACTGACAGGTAAAAGAGTGGTCCTAGCTTTCCAGCTACACTCTTCTCGCTCCTGACTAACATGCACTCTTTCTTCTTCCAACCCTTCCATTTCTACGTTTAAGGCCTGCATTTTGGAATGTTCATCCTCTAACAAGTCCTCTATATATCTTAAAAATGTAGGGTCTCTTGCGGATTGTTTCTCTTTGTTTAGATATGCTATCTTTTCTATGCTAGCTTCGTTTTGTTTTCGATTACATTCCATCTCAAATCTGTTATCCATTTCCTTCCTTTTACGCTTATCTTTCAGTTCTCCTTCTATATAATCTGCAATGAACTCCAAGGTCTGCTCTGCTGAAAAGCCTGCTAATTCAGCCAGTATCTTTCCCTCTTGCGTCCATTTCATTCTTTCCCCTAACGTAATTTCCATTTTGAACATTAAGATCTATATCACGGCAAGATTAGCTCACTGGTTAAGCTGTCTGTTCGATCACAAATTTCACTCACTGTTCCAATGTCTAATTGCTTAGGTAAGTAAAATTATCGAAATGCCAATCTTACACAGTGAAAATGTCAATAAATACAAATTTCTACACAGTGAAATATATGTGATGTAAATTTCTACACAGCAATAATCTATAGCAAGAGATTATTATAACATGCGTGTTATTGTTAATACATCAATGCATCAATTAAAATCAAAGTGTTAATAGTAAAGAATTCAAAGACAAAGGATAGTGAAGAAGACAAGTTTTAATTAAAATCTCAAAATTATTAATGTAGAATAATGATGTACTAATGTGACTGTTTCTTTAATTATCTGTGTTTCAATTTAGCTCTGTCTAGAGGTGTCCCGACTTTAGGTTTACGAAAATATCATCCTATTTTACCACCGACTAATTTCGATACAAGCGACAATTAGTTAAAATAAAAGACTGAAATTATTTATGTATATCCCATGGACAAGCATCCACTTTATGTGACACGCCTGGTGTGTTTACACTAATTAATAATTATGTTTATTAATCAGTTGGTCATAATTACTTATCAACGATTAATATTAAGATTAATTCCCGTTATAAGTCTACACACCACCGGCACATAACTTATCGCTGGTGGAATTTCTCACTTAAGGAATAGCCTAAAACATAACACATAAATCTCCTTTCTTTCACTAGTCTAGCTCCCGAACCCCCATCCACCCACTAACTATTCCAGACATGCGTCAAGGCACGCGTAAGAAATATATAACAAAAATACGGATTTATTATGAAATAATATCTATAATAACAAGTAATAATTCAGAAAGAAACCAGTCTTTATATCAATGTCCGAAACCCGATATTCTACTTAGAAAGTTAATACTTAATTGATTACAAAGTTGCCAATTCTTTACACGTGGTTGAATAGAGAGAGAGTGTTATCAATGAACAATGGGCTTGACCTGAGATGGCGAGTTGCCTCCCTGTCCCGCGATACGGCGAACGCTCCGTGATAACGGCCAATGTCAATTCTTTCCACTACCCTGCCCTTCCGTAGTGAGTCCTAGCTGGACGAAGGATTGGATTACAGCTACGTACTGTAAGTGATGACGGCCGAAGCATGGAAGCGAAGTTGAACCAAGCTCTGCCTTTGGGCTTAGGTGTAATTCTTTCCAAAGGTATAAACGTAGAGAAAATACTGCCTTCGGGCTTAGGTGTAATTCTTTCCAAAGGTGTATAACGTAGAGGAAAATACTGCCTTCGGGCTTAGGTGTAATTCTTTCCAAAGGTGTATAACGTAGAGGAAAAGGCACACTCGCTGAAACATGTAAGAATGTAGCCCTCTTTTAGAAACAATTTATAACTCTCGATTCTCTCTGGTATCCTCTCTAACCATTCAACTTACATCTCATCTGCGAAAGATTGTTTAGCCCCATACATCCACCATTCATTAATATAACATTCCAACCTAAATTATACATATTAATGAATCAAAAGCTAATTCTAATACATCTCAATTAACAAAGAATCCTAACATACTTCAGTAATATATAAACAATATTTTAACATTTCAAACAGACAGCTTACCACGTGTTCTAACTGCCGCCTTTCAAAACCGGACTCGAATGTCTTGAAGAATATTTTCGCAGTGCCGGTACACGGCGCGGCCAGGGTATTTTATGGGAGTTAGGACTTTAGATGGGTCAGAATCAGACACATGGCCTAATTTACCCCGGTCTGTACTGGACCATCTACGGTCTTTTCCCCCTCCCATCTGGTTGTACTTGGCAGGGCTGGTCAGGGAGCAGTGTGACCGGACTGACTGTTGATTCAGATGGTCCCCTTTCCCGTTAGTGTAGAGGGGAAATAGTTAATCTCGGCCCGAATCAATTAGTGACGAATTCCGGGCGTCACACAGTGTAACACTAGATGTTTTCAATGTTTAAGGTGGCATTGCTATACGAAGAGCCAGACATATATTCGAGCAACGAGACCATTATTTATCGAGTTCAATGATGACAATTTAAAGAGCATATCGTCTGACTCTATTGATGTGTTCGGATACTTCAGTGAATTGCAAGAAAAAAACATTAGAGGTTAGTTCTCAAATAATGTAGGAGCTTTATGCCGTGCGCCATTTAGGAAAATATTAGCAAGAATTACTTCGTAAACAAAAGCATATTCCATGATGACAAAAGCTGGTAAATGTTCTTTGATCATTTGTTATATTTATTTGTTAATTCTAATGTTATGGTTTAACTGGTCCATCCAAATAAAATGATTGTTTTCTGTACTACATTTTAGTGCAACATAGTTTTGTTGTGTCAGGTGAAATTGGTGTGGATTAGTTTGGAATAATATTTGATTTTGTAGTATTTAATTATAATTGCATAATAATTGATATCGTCATTAATAATAAGTTATATACAGTCAAAGCCTGCAAAGGTATTTAATAATGAGTTAGCATCCCTTTGTTGGTACCCCCCTAAATACGGATATCTAGGACGGACAACAAGTTGAAGACGTCACTTCCGGTAACTCGTATTGAGCCCCCAGAGGAAACGATTCCTCACAGATAAGACAGACAGACAGATAAGACGAAAGACAGACTCAAGACAGACATTAGACGGACGTGACGATAACAATTATAAAATCATACTAGACAAGAATGACAATAAATTCAACAACACTAATGAAAATTTAACAATAAATTTATATAACAATAAAAGAAAATAGAATAAAGAAAATAACAACAAAAGAAGAACAGTTAACAATGTTGGCCAAAATAATTACAAAATATAAGTCCTATAACTAATTCAGGGAAAATACTAGCCCCTCTTAATGAAATGATTTTAGTGTCCGTTTTCCTTTCCCCAAATCGTTCCTTTTTCTGTATTTCAGTTCCGGTACACTATTATGCACTTCTACTCAATGTTTATGTTTCTATACTTAGCTCAACAGTTCGAGCGGTTGAAGGTCAACACAGCGTTGAATCTCGTCGCGCAAGCGTTCTACCACGGCAGGCCCTTGAATAGCAAGCTGGCTCCGCCCCTCTTCGCTCCACGTAGACAATCGGCAGAATACGTCTTCTGCAATCTGACCCAGTTCTGGTCCTAGCTTCTGCTTGTAGATACACTTTGTAGCTACCCTTTCTCTAGTTACTGTTTCTCTGATTACTGTTTATAGATTCTCTTCTTCTGATTACTGTTTGGTTCTGAAATGTAATTAAGGCAGTGTAAGTAACTGCTAATTACAGAATAAAAGTATTTAGGTGCCAGGGCTACTACTTCCCTGAGCACATTGGCACTAATCTGAAAGGAAGGTTTAGTTAGAATACATAAATCATCCTCACACATCCTATTATCATTTTGCTAAGTTTTACAAGATTAAAATTAGCCACACATACCTTTCACGTTCCGAAACCGAATGAACCCAACGTCATCTGGTTGGAGTGCAGTACACTCAAGGATTAGTCTTTCTGACTTAGAAATTTTCTCACTTCTAAAATGTTACCAGATGAAATCTCTGGGACTGCCCCTGGGTGTTTTAAAACTCGGGTTGTTTTGGGCAAGTGAAGAGAATTGGTTCGGCCCGACTTATATAAAGGCTTTCCAGTATTCCTGGTATTTCTTTGAAACTAGCCCTCCCCTCTACTGTTAGCTAAGAGTGGCCCTTTGATCCCCCGACCGCTTCCTGTATTCTGGCCTATAGCCCAGTGTGAGACTATCCATCCTTCCTATCAGTTAGCTACAAGTGACCCTTTTGATCCCTAACCGTTTCCTGTGCCCTACCCCTGGGTGGTCAGGTCTTGTATAACTCTAACATCCTGCTAATGTCTTGGAGTGGCTGGTCAGTCTTGTAATTAGTGTCTTGGTTAAATACTTTAAACGTATATTTTTATGCTATGGTTCCTATACCTCTCATGTATCTACATTTTATTATTTTAATTTTTAAATGTTTATGGAGTGATGCCGGGCTAAGTTTTGCTTTCGCCTGACATCCCCCCCCCCCTTTTATGACCATCAATTAGTGAAAGTAATTGATGTCAATCCATAAAACTTAGAACAATCACGAGATAAACATTTCAAAATTTCCAGATTATTTACTGTTGTGCCAATCTTCCTATAGAGGCTCTATTCCCTGACATCTAAGAAATATCAATACGCGACTCTTAACTCATTTACTAAAAGAATATCCATAAAATTGGTTACATAATTACTTCAACATTTTTAAGGGTTCATTACGCGCAATCACGTTAACCATTGAATGCTCAACGACGACATCTTAATAACCGACGGCATACTTCGCTACGCCCTCCTTTTACCAAACGCAGTATTACAATATCAAAGAGCTAACAAAATCAACAACATGGTTGCTACTTGTCAGGTTATAATAAACCTCTACATAATACCGAGTTCCCTTTCAATAAGACGTAAATTCGACATCATCCAAAAGATTATCAAAATAATATGTACAGTGGATCTCCACATAGAAAAAGCTCTCTCCAATATAACTCGAATAGAATTCAACAAATCAAAATCAAAGTAAAGTCAGCTACTACTACAAAAGAATTGTTAAAACTGTTTTGGCGACAATTTTGTCCCCGTTCATAACGCAAAGTTATCTCTCCTTGTTTTTCTATCCCAAATAATTGGCAATCCCGTGTTGCCTTACGATTATCTGGTAAGTTTGCAGAACAATTCCGCACTGTGACTTTATATAAAAGTAAGTGCTCATTATGCGGTTTCTCATGTCATTCATAACTGTGGAGTCTGTGACATTTTCACATCTCGACTTTCTTATCATTTTGAGTGAGCGTTCGCGTGCATCACCCCACCTTTCTATCTCAGAGTACCCGTTTGACGAACCATTAATCATACTGGAACATCTTTCATCAAAATAGTCTTGAGTGTTTAAGTCCACCCCTATCCTTCGGTCACCTGCATCACTTCGGCATTGTAGCAACCCTATTTTCTTTCTTTTCTTAAATGTAGCCGTTAGGCCTTTAAAGTAAATCTTTCTCTTGTCGAATTTCGCATCATCATTCTGACCTATGTACATGTGTTTCACCTTTTTCCTCACGGTTACCCCGTCTATCTTTTCGCGGTTGCTTTCTGGAGTTAAAAGAGATCGAAACGACATCTATAACTTCTCTTTTAGAGTAACGAACAGATTCTAATCTTTCTAGTTTATTTTGTGCAACATCGGGGTCGCCTTGATACGGAATTTCGTCTTCCAAATCTTTCGCTTCACTAGCGCCAAACATCTTTAAAAATGCACGTCCGTTGTGTGCGTTTGTCGCTACGTCATTTTCTTCTGTCGGCTTGTCTTTGAACCTAGCAACACTGGCCCTGTACGTCAGTGCTGGCGTGAAAGTTGCTGCGTCAGAGTTCTTCAATTTTTCCCCTGTGTCAATTTCGAATTTTTGTCTCCCTTTCCTTCTTTCTCTGACATCTGGCACGTCTACCTTGGTATGGGGAATCCCCACGCGTGTTTCTGCTGACCTCTCAGTAACGGTCATTGCGTCCATTTTGCGAGACGCGATAGCCTCGGGGTATCGCGATTCAAATTCTACGATGGACAAAATACGAGAATGCCCATTCATACGCGCAAGTGTTAACGGCCCTATTGAATCTATGATGCCCGGGTTAAAAGTCACACCTATCAAGTGCGTGTCTCTGTCATCTATAGTCACTGTCGCCCTATAAGCTGAATCGTTCACACTTTCTGTCGTTACTAAAGGTTCAGATTCTTGTGGTGAAGTCGACAAAGTTTCGTTTATGTCGAACTGCGAAGTTGTCCTGTCACTGGGGAATACAAACTGTCTCTCCTGTAACACTTGTTCTATTAGGTCAACCTCGTCTGTCTCACTTGGCTGAACTAACTCACTCTGTCTCTCTGTCAGACTGTCCAGAATTTTGCTAGGAGTGTCTGTCACTACCAGCTCATAATGCTCGTCACATGTCCCTACCCCATCTGGAAAAATCATAACTTCACCTCCTTCCATTTCACCTGGTAAGGTCAAGACGTCACTCTGACTTTAGTGCTCTACACACGTTTCTTCACTGTCATGTTCTGAGTCAGTCTTACATAGCGGCTCTACTCTGTCCTCTTTATCCTGACGCTCTACATGAGGGGAAACTTCTCCTTTATTTAATAAAGCATCTCTTTCTTCGCGCTTACCTACCACGCGCCCTTCCAAAACTTCCTCGTGACCTACTTCTGTATCAACCGCCGTGTTAATACAAGTAGCCAAAATATCATCCCTACCGCTAAGTCCATTAAGCGGTTTACACGCAGGCAATACGCAGTTCTCAGCCTCTGTTGCTTTAACCGGGTATATGTCTGCTCTACCCTGCACGTATTCTAACGTACACTCACTGTCCACGCCACTAAGTCCTTTAAGTGCGTTACACGTAGACAATACACAGCTAGCAGCCTCTATCGCTCCAGCTTCACATGTGTTTGTCTTTCCGTTCACAACACCAGCTGTCTGTACATACTCCAATGTACACACACTGTTAGGTAAGAGAGAGGCCCTTTCCTTCGAGCTACTCCCCTCCTCTACACTCTCACCCACCCCCAAACTAGCCACAACGATACGGTCAACTTCCACATCTGTTACCGTTCTCTCTACCGCCGCGCGCTCAACGCCAAAACTGTCTGATACACTTGGTACCCTACGGGTGCAATCACGTGCTAAATGGCCTGGCTTACTACAGTTAAAACACACTCTAATTTGAAATCCGTTTCTACCCCTTTGGGACTTGTACAACGGGCGGGTCTTAACATCTTTTCTAACTTTTGTTTTGTCATTAAGACTGCTGTCCCTAAACTTCTCTTTGTTCACACACACGGTCCCTTCTGTTTTAGATCCGCTACTTTCTTTGCAGTACTCGGGGTGGCTGTCAATGTTTGTCACAACGAATGCTTGTGTACTAATCTGTTGAGTACTGGCCGTGTTATGTATGTCTGCGAGTTGAGTACTAACTGCATCCTTACATTTTTCCGATATCATATCAGTCTTAGTACACGCCTCCTGTTTGCTGACTATGTTAGTGCTTTGAACTGTCAGAGTGTCACTGGGTTTTAAAGTAACCGTCCCCAACTGTGTCTTCTTACTGACTATGTCAATTTTCTTAGCAAACTTATTTCTTCCCTTCTTAACACACTTGACTGCTTGATCAGTTATTTCGACTTCCTTCCACGGCCAGCCTAAGTTTAGATTTTCTTTTTCTAGATAATTTTTCCGTTCTTCTTTGTCTCTTATCTGGTCTAATATGTCCTGGGTTATATTTTCTCGCTCTAACTTTTCTAGTCTGTCGTATTCTAGATCTTCCTCTCTCAACCGTTCAATTTTTAAGGTTAGGTCTCGCACTTTAGAGGAGAATAACTCTATTTCTTTTTCTAGGCACTCCGAGTATGCAGGGTCTCTTATGGTTCCCCTCTTTCCCTTTAGAGTTGCTAACCATTCTAGGAAGAACTTCATTCGTTCTTCCGCCCATCTTATATCATCGGCTATATCCCCTTTTTTCCTCCTTATCTCTCGCCATATGCCTTCCCATTTATCTATCATTGTTTCAATTTCCCTTTTCTTTAACCCGTATTCCTCGGCCTCTTTTCTCCATTCCTTTCTTAAACTAATGAGGGTTTTTTCGTCTTCTAATGCGGACATTTTTTCAAAAGGGGTTTTAATTTCGCGGAATGAAAGGTATGTGTCACTGTTACACTATTTTGACTATACCAAACTATACCAAACAAACAAATCTAATAAAACACTCTTGCTCACAAATGTAAAATTTAGAAAAATGTTTTCAATTCTTCCAAGTATAAGTTTCTCTGTATCGATGTGACGTAATAATACACTACCCCACTAGTAGCGTACAAAACTCAATAGTACACTTTTCCAAAAGCGGTACTTTCCCAAACGTGCCTATAATTTAAACCCTTGTTAAATATAGCGCCTACGTTTGCAATGGGCTATGCTACACTCTTATCTTCAAGCAGTGTGAACATCAATTCTATTTCCTTCATAGAACGCCCCTAAAATTTATATACTCTTCCTTTAGTATATAACCACATACATACTTTTAACGCATCACACCGATCACAGAAAAAATATGCTCAGCTATTCATAAGCAAATGAAACAATGCATTCGTTATCTTAACTATGCATGCACACTTCAAAAAGAGTTATAGAAAATAGCGAGACATGAAAAGCATATCAAAATAGCAAGTCATGGAAATAGAAAGTCAAGAAATATCAAAATAGCAATTCATGAAAACATATCAAAATATTGCAAATGAAAATATAAAATAGGCATTGACAAGGAGTGCATAAAACGTGTTTCTATTCTTTTGGCTCTCTAGGTAATAACAATTCTTTTCTGCACAAATTTATCAACCCCTCTTCCGACTTTCTAACATTAACATTTAGGTCCAGCTATAAATTTTGCCTACTCTCCCTAGCGTTCATACCCGGACGACTGCTCCCACCATGTTGGTACCCCCCTAAATACGGATATCTAGGACGGACAACAAGTTGAGGACGTCACTTCCGGTAACTCGTATTGAGCCCCCAGAGGAAACGATTCCTCACAGATAAGACAGACAGACAGATAAGACGAAAGACAGACTCAAGACAGACGTTAGACGGACGTGACGATAACAATTATAAAATCATACTAGACAAGAATGACAATAAATTCGACAACACTAATGAAAATTTAACAATAACTTTATATAACAATAAAAGAAATTAGAATAAAGAAAATAACAACAAAAGAAGAACAGTTAACAATGTTGGCCAAAATAATTACAAAATATAAGTCCTATAACTAATTCAGGGAAAATACTAGCCCCTCTTAATGAAATGATTTTAGTGTCCGTTTTCCTTTCCCCAAATCGTTCCTTTTTCTGTATTTCAGTTCCGGTACACTATTATGCACTTCTACTCAATGTTTATGTTTCTATACTTAGCTCAACAGTTCGAGCGGTTGAAGGTCAACACAGCGTTGAATCTCGTCGCGCAAGCGTTCTACCACGGCAGGCCCTTGAATAGCAAGCTGGCTCCGCCCCTCTTCCCTCCACATAGACAATCGGCAGAATACGTCTTCTGCAATCTGACCCAGTTCTGGTCCTAGCTTCTGCTTGTAGATACACTTTGTAGCTACCCTTTCTCTAGTTACTGTTTCTCTGATTACTGTTTATAGATTCTCTTCTTCTGATTACTGTTTATAGATTCTCTTCTTCTGATTACTGTTTATAAATTCTCTTCTTCTGATTACTGTTTGGTTCTGAAATGTAATTAAGGCAGTGTAAGTAACTGCTAATTACAGAATAAAAGTATTTAGGTGCCAGGGCTACTACTTCCCTGAGCACATTGGCACTAATCTGAAAGGAAGGTTTAGTTAGAATACATAAATCATCCTCACACATCCTATTATTATTTTACTAAGTTTTACAAAAATTAAAATTAGCCACACATACCTTTCACGTTCCGAAACCGAATGAACCCAACGTCATCTGGTGTCACAGTCTGATAAAAATGTCCGACTTGGTGACCCACTTGTCTTGTTTACTTCAAATTTGAATTTTGAAACCCTTGGCTCCTTTGTTCAAAGCTCCCTTTTTCGAGATGCTTCTAGAACAGGTCAAGATGTTATGTAACTTTAGGTCCATTGTCCAGATTCTCGAACCAACTACATGCTTCGCGATCAGTCACGTGATACGCATTATGCTTTTCTATAAATATGGGTACGCGCTTCCGTTCCCTTTACTTCGAGCACATTAGCTTTTTCCCATCAGCTAACTCGGGTCATGAGGCAGCCGGTGAGCAGATGAAAATCACACTTCGATTTCTCATAAGGTATCATTTTATCTGATAGTATTTTGTATATCTTGATCATTGATATGTATTTGTGCTATGTATTATATTTTCCATATATGCTTGAGCATGGTCCAGAGAAATGGCTGAGAAACCTATAAGTTATGGAATATAAATTTATTGTAACTCTTTTTCCATTTGTAACTTTAATTTATATTGTTTTAATTCACTAAGAGCCAGAATGCTGTGCTCGATATGAATTCCTCATGTAATTCAATTATTGCGTGTAATTTTTAATTGTAAATTGTGAAGCGCTTTGTTGGTTTGAATTACCCCTTTGTATGAACATTAATTTAACGTTGTAACTTATTTTATTGCTTCATACGTCATGCTGTTAAATGAAACATGCATGAGACGATTACATTTTTCTAAATCTAATTGTAAAACGACGCGAGGTCAAAACTCTTATTCAGCGCATTTTAACTGGGACATGCTTGGGTAGGAACGTGTTAGATTGAAACTACATTAGAGCATGTTGCTTCAACAGGTCGGCCCATGCCTTACCCATGCCTTACCCATGCCTTACCTTACCTTGCCTTGCTTTGGCTTTACTGGTACAAGCTGGTTGAGTTCTACGAGTGAACTCTACTCTGAGGGTCCATGCCACTAAAATTCCTTAGCTACATAAAAAAGGGGCACCTTTTCCTATGCACCACGTGCGTCGCTAGAGTGGAACTGTGAAAATAGACTGGCTGGCTGAGTAATGAGACCAGGCTGATACAGGCAATCCAGCTGAGTATACTTCAGTATGCAAATATCGAAAGGACAAATTGATGGCAATTCGTTGATTAACTGATAAAGCATGTACGCGCAAAGAACTGAGAAATAGACTATTCGCGCTCGTATTTGATTATTGTTAACCTGTTAAACTTTATTAAATCTTATTTTTCTTTGTTAAACCTTCTTAGTAGTTAATTTTTATGCATAATAGACCAATAGATTCTTAGATTGAATGGGGGTGAATGAGCGAGTGAAAACAACGAATGCATATTAATTTAGAGGGATTTAACTGTTTCAATCTAGCTAAAAGTTCGCAATTTATTAGTTTGTAAATTTGTCATCTGACTACAAGACACACTTTTAATTAGTCAAATAGTAAATTGAGCAACCAGTCTGCATAGGATATGAGAGAAAGAATTAATTATATTTAAAGTCTTTAATTATTCTAAGCAGGGTCTTTAAACAAATACTGGAAACGTAACAAGTGTGGGATCGTCCGTGGGTTGATATGTATTAAATTGTAACATTTTTTATACATAGGGCGTATCATAAACCTAGAAACGAACGAACGAACAGAGAATTGCCAATTGTTCTTTTGATTTTTGTATCACTGATTTTCTTTGCTTTTGTTGTGACATGTGCATGTATGCTTTTGCAGAGTAGTGTACATTTAGTTAATGTATGTTTAAGCGTAGTTAAGCATAGCATTGATTAAGTTGAATGATTTATTTAGTATTGTGTTACTGGATACTTCATTGTGAGAAGTCGACGTGTTATACCGCCAGCTAGGAGAGTTATCGGTAGTAACAGACTTCGGTCTATTATATTTAGGGTGCTAGATATAATGTGTAATGTTGTATGGTAGGAGCCGTGACATTACGAAAGTCTTGGAACAGCGGACACTGTGACAAGCAGGTGAAACGTGTAAGAGTTAACGCATAATTTATTTCGGAAGGTGTTCTGAGTAAATTAAATAATTTTTGTAAGGTTGTAGCCTAAAAGTTATTTTCGGGATAAGCGGAGTTATCGCCGACGGTTAAAACACACAATTCACGAGATACATTTCATTGTAGCCAGCGCGCTAAGACAGTAAAATGGATCTAGAGCAGATTATTGAAAATCTGAGAAAGAATGGTTCCTTACTCGGGTACCAAGGTGACGAACTGACGAACTACGTTAGAACCGAGCTACCTATAGAGAAAGAGAAAGCGGAAAAAGCGGAAAGAGAAGAACGTGTAGCTAATCGCGAGTTGAAGAAGTTAGAAGCTGAAAAACTAGCCGAAACTGAAGCTAAACGCATCGCAGCTGACGCAGAAGCTAAAAAGCAAGAAGCTGAAAGATTAGCCGACATTGAAGCAAAACGCATCGCAGCGGACACAGAAGCTAAACGCATCGCAGCAGACGCGGAAATAAAATGGTTAGAATGGGAGGTGAAGAAGTTAGAAGTTACCAATCCAAACCGTGATCGCAGAAGCAGTGGTGATTCGCATTCTAGCGACGGAAATAATCACAGTAGAATTGAAAACATCATTCCAAAGATAAATATGGTCCCATTTGATGAGAACAAAGATCAAATAGACGCGTATTTAAAAACGTTTGAAAAGTTAGCCAGAGCAACAAACATTCCAGCCGAACATTGGGCAATAAATTTATCGGGGTTACTGCAGGGTAGTGCGAAAAACGAATTCAATAAGCTTAGCGATTCTGAGTCAGATAATTACGACAGAGTCAAGGCCGCATTATTGAAACGCTACAAACTTACCGCAGATACATACCGCCGTAAATCTAAAGAGGCCACGAAAGCGAGTTCAGAGACACACGCACAGTACATACGACGCGTCACTGACTTGTTCCAACGGTGGATAGATCTAGCTGAAACTCCACAGACGTACAACGGTCTTAGGGATGAAATGGTAAAAGACCATATTCTCGGGTCATACAAATCAGATCTACTGATTCACTTAGCAATAAGGGAAAGATCTACGCTAGAAGAGATAGGCAACGCCGCCGATCGCTTTGATGACGCACATTCTCAATTCTCGAACGCACACGCGAACAACAAGTCTCGACCGAATGAACCGCCGACTCGAAAGGATAAGAAAAATGACGGGAAAGCGCATAGCGAACGTGATGATAAAACATCCAAACCCGACACTAAAAACAAGTCTGACAAACAGAAAGATAAAAAGAATCTTGCTTGTTACACTTGCGGTGATAGTGGCCATTTTTCACGAACATGTCCTGACAAGAAGACAGCTAAAGTTTACGCAGTAGAAAGTCATACACCTAAAACAGAAAAGTTGAATCGAACACCAGTACAAGCGAACGGTCACGATACAATCGCTTTGCTTGATACAGGGTGCGAGCTGGACGCTATAGTAAATGCATCACTAGTTAACCGTACCGATTACACAGGGGAGACAATCTCTGTCACCTTTGCGAACGGTGAACAAGACATTTTACCAGTAGCTGAGATCTCGATTGTTTCAGACTTTGTAGAAGGAACAGTCAAAGCGGCCGTTATGGAAAACTCACCGCATGACGTGATCCTTGGTTGCAAGTATGTTTTACCGTGCAAAAAACAAACTTCAACTGAACCACCACTGGTTAACGCTGTAACCAGAGCAGCGAGTAGTAAAGACAAATCTGTGACTGCACCGATGTCTGCCGCACCAGCCGTAGATGAAGCAACAGTTAGCGAGATTAAATTATTACAAGCTGAAGACGAAACACTAGACCGGTTACGCAAGCAGGCTGTACCTGTTAGTGACGTCAACACTGACGATTCGAATAAGAAAGTGTGCATTATTCTGAAAAAAGGTTTATTGTACCGCTATTCGAAAGTGGGAGACGAATTTCGGAAGCAATTAGTCGTTCCACAAACCAAACGAAATGACGTATTACGATTAGGTCATGAGAGTCTTTTTGGCGCACACATGGGTGTACAAAAAACATCTAGTCGTATTACAAGTGAGTTTTATTGGCCGGACATCATTGCCGATATCCGTAGATTCGTGTTAAGTTGCGACACATGCCAGAGAACACAGTCTAAAAATTCAATCAGACCCGCACCGTTAGGAGAGCCTGAACTGATCAGTGAGCCCTACAAACGCGTAGCAATGGATTTGATTGGGCCTATAATACCCACATCAACGAGAGGTAATCGATACGTGCTGACCACTATTGATTACGCAACGAGATTCGCCGACGCAGTACCGTTGAAAAACATTGAAACTGAAACCGTCGCTGAAGCTCTTTTCGGTCTATGGAGTCGTGTTGGAATTCCTACCGAGATTTTGACAGATCAGGGGAGTCAATTCGTAGGCAAAGTAATGAAGGAGGTAAATCACTTACTTTCCATCAAACATCTTACTTGCACACCCTACCACCCCCAGGCAAATGGTCTGGTCGAAAAATTCAACGGGACATTAAAAACAGCACTTAAAAAGCTCGCCACAGACAAACCGAAAGACTGGGACAGATACATCCCTGCCCTACTTTTCGCATATAGGGAAGTGCCACAATCTTCCACCGGGTTTTCACCATTCGAGCTACTTTACGGACATACTGTACGCGGACCGATGATGATTCTGAAGGCACTTTGGACTGATGAAAAGACAGATGACGAAGTTAAAACAACTTACACATATGTCACTGACTTAAGAAACCGTCTTGAAACTATAGGCAAGATAGCACGGGAAAACCTGACGATAGCTCAGTCTAGACAGGCAGAATATTACAATAAGCACACCAAACCTAGAGAATTTGAAGTTAACGACAAAGTGTTACTGTTGCTTCCTGAAGCACATAACAAACTTCAGATGAAATGGAAAGGGCCCTTTGTAGTTACCGCCAAGCTAGGGGGACTGAACTATAAGGTACAGACAGGAAAGAGAGAGAAAATCTTTCATGTTAATCTACTCAAAAAGTACATAAGCCGTGAGGATCAAACCACTCAAGCTGATTTTGTCGTAGCGACGATAGTTACAGAAGATGAGGGGGAGACTGATTGCGTCACTGGTACTTTACCAAACTGTCCTCTACAGACAGACGAAACTGTTAAAGACGTTAGGGTGAATGAGGCCTTGACGGAAAGACAGAAAAAAGAAGTGAATGAATTGCTCAATGAGTTCTCATCTACTCTGACAGACAAACCAGGGTTGACAGACTTAATAGAATTTTCACTGAAGCTGACTGACAACAAACCGATACGTTTGAAGCCGTATCCGTTGCCACACGCTAAGATAGATGACGTTAGGCGTGAGATTAAGACTATGCTAGATCTAGGGGTCATAGAGAAGACTGACAGTGCCTACGGATCACCCATCGTGTTGATTAAAAAACGTGATAATTCGTTCCGTTTTTGCGTAGACTATCGCAAACTCAATCAAGTGACAGAGTTTTGTGCCAAACCTCTTCCCGATCCGGATCTCATTTTCACTAAGCTAGCTAACGCTCACTACTATACCAAAATAGATTTGTCACGCGGTTTTTGGCAAATCAAGGTCAAGGACACTGATCGACACATACTAGCTTTCACTACACCAGTAGGAAACTACACATGGAAAGTTATGCCTTTCGGAGTTTCAAACGCTCCAAGCATTTTTTCAAAAATGATGCGGTCATTGTTAGAACCACTGTACGGACGTGGAGTTGAGAACTTCATGGATGATTTAATTCTAGGCACCCAGACATGGGAGGAGCACTTGACACTCTTACGAGATGTGCTAGCCAGATTAAAGCAAGCCAACCTCACTGCCCGCCCTACGAAGTGTGAAATAGCACAATTCTCCTTAGACTTCTTGGGACACAAGTTGAGTCATGGAACTATGTCGCCAAGTGAAGCTAAGATAGCACAACTTAAGGACACTTCACAACCGCTAACAAAAACACAAGTTAGAAGTTTTCTTGGTCTTGCTAACTACTACAGAAAATTCGTACCAGATTTTAGTGCCATTGCATGTCCTCTGACTGACTTGACACGTAAGAATATGCCTACAAAAGTAGTGTGGACTGATGCATGCCAAAACGCTTTTGACACACTGAAATCTAGACTGACTTCAGACTTAATTGTTAAACTGCCAGATTTGACAAAACCATTCTTGTTAAGGACTGATGCTAGCAACACGGGACTAGGAGCTGTGTTATTACAAGAACACAATGACACCAAACACCCAGTTGCATACGCAAGCCGTAAACTCTCAACTGCTGAACAGAAATACTCCACCAGTGAAAAGGAATGTCTTGCAATAGTTTGGGCCATAAAAAAGTTCGAGAACTATTTGTACGGAAAAACCTTTGTCATTGAGTGCGATCACCAGCCATTAGCCTTTCTCGGGCAAGCGCAATTTACGAACAACCGTTTAATGCGTTGGTCTTTGTTTCTGACACAGTATGACGCAAATATTCATTACATCAAAGGTTCTTTGAATGTTGGCACAGATTACATGAGTCGTGCTTGATGCCATCAAGTGCCGGTACCGATAGAATGTTGTTTAATCAATTAACTGAACCCTACGGATTCCTTCCTGTAAATATGAAATACAGTTGTACACCTTATTTCTAGGAATGTTGAAATTTTTTTTGTGTAAATTTTTCTTCATTGTGGACTTCTACATTTTATCATACATAATTTGTAGGAGGCATTTTATCTTGGGTAAGATAAACGCCTCAAAAGCAAGGGGGTGTCACAGTCTGATAAAAATGTCCGACTTGGTGACCCACTTGTCTTGTTTACTTCAAATTTGAATTTTGAAACCCTTGGCTCCTTTGTTCAAAGCTCCCTTTTTCGAGACGCTTCTAGAACAGGTCAAGATGTTATGTAACTTTAGGTCCATTGTCCAGATTCTCGAACCAACTACATGCTTCGCGATCAGTCACGTGATACGCATTATGCTTTTCTATAAATATGGGTACGCGCTTCCGTTCCCTTTACTTCGAGCACATTAGCTTTTTCCCATCAGCTAACTCGGGTCATGAGGCAGCCGGCGAGCAGATGAAAATCACACTTCGATTTCTCATAAGGTATCATTTTATCTGATAGTATTTTGTATATCTTGATCATTGATATGTATTTGTGCTATGTATTATATTTTCCATATATGCTTGAGCATGGTCCAGAGAAATGGCTGAGAAACCTATAAGTTATGGAATATAAATTTATTGTAACTCTTTTTCCATTTGTAACTTTAATTTATATTGTTTTAATTCACTAAGAGCCAGAATGCTGTGCTCGATATGAATTCCTCATGTAATTCAATTATTGCGTGTAATTTTTAATTGTAAATTGTGAAGCGCTTTGTTGGTTTGAATTACCCCTTTGTATGAACATTAATTTAACGTTGTAACTAATTTTATTGCTTCATACGTCATGCTGTTAAATGAAACATGCATGAGACGATTACATTTTTCTAAATCTAATTGTAAAACGACGCGAGGTCGAAACTCTTATTCAGCGCATTTTAACTGGGACATGCTTGGGTAGGAACGTGTTAGATTGAAACTACATTAGAGCATGTTGCTTCAACAGGTCGGCCCATGCCTTACCCATGCCTTACCCATGCCTTACCTTACCTTGCCTTGCTTTGGCTTTACTGGTACAAGCTGGTTGAGTTCTACGAGTGAACTCTACTCTGAGGGTCCATGCCACTAAAATTCCTTAGCTACATAAAAAAGGGGCACCTTTTCCTATGCACCACGTGTGTCGCTAGAGTGGAACTGTGAAAATAGACTGGCTGGCTGAGTAATGAGACCAGGCTGATACAGGCAATCCAGCTGAGTATACTTCAGTATGCAAATATCGAAAGGACAAATTGATGGCAATTCGTTGATTAACTGATAAAGCATGTACGCGCAAAGAACTGAGAAATAGACTATTCGCGCTCGTATTTGATTATTGTTAACCTGTTAAACTTTATTAAATCTTATTTTTCTTTGTTAAACCTTCTTAGTAGTTAATTGTTATGCATAATAGACCAATAGATTCTTAGATTGAATGGGGGTGAATGAGCGAGTGAAAACAACGAATGCATATTAATTTAGAGGGATTTAACTGTTTCAATCTAGCTAAAAGTTCGCAATTTATTAGTTTGTAAATTTGTCGTCTGACTACAAGACACACTTTTAATTAGTCAAATAGTAAATTGAGCAACCAGTCTGCATAGGATATGAGAGAAAGAATTAATTATATTTAAAGTCTTTAATTATTCTAAGCAGGGTCTTTAAACAAATACTGGAAACGTAACATCTGGTTGGAGTGCAGTACACTCAAGGATTAGTCTTTCTGACTTAGAAATTTTCTCACTTCTAAAATATTACCAGATGAAATCTCTGGGACTGCCCCTGGGTGTTTTAAAACTCGGGTTGTTTTGGGCAAGTGAAGAGAATTGGTTCGGCCCGACCTATATAAAGGCTTTCCAGTATTCCTGGTATTTCTTTGAAACTAGCCCTCCCCTCTACTGTTAGCTAAGAGTGGCCCTTTGATCCCCCGACCGCTTCCTGTATTCTGGCCTATAGCCCAGTGTGAGACTATCCATCCTTCCTATCAGTTAGCTACAAGTGACCCTTTTGATCCCTAACCGTTTCCTGTGCCCTACCTCTGGGTGGTCAGGTCTTGTATAACTCTAACATCCTGCTAATGTCTTGGAGTGGCTGGTCAGTCTTGTAATTAGTGTCTTGGTTAAATACTTTAAACGTATATTTTTATGCTATGGTTCCTATACCTCTCATGTATCTACATTTTATTATTTTAATTTTTAAATGTTTATGGAGTGATGCCGGGCTAAGTTTTGCTTTCGCCTGACAAAAACAAACCACCTTTCATATTATACAACACTCGAATCGCCCTAAGCTTCTCACAGGGATTTCAATTTTTTCATTAATTCGGTAATGTCTTATATAAAAGGTGCTATAATGTCCCTCTATTTCAGACATAAATGCATTTCGAAATGTTAATAGTTGCATGTGTGCTTGTGTGTGTTTTGTATCTGTATATTATGCGAGTATAGAACTTTTACCTGCATTTACCAGTTCCATTATTGTCATATGATGCGAATTTTCCCACACACATTTTTAATATATTTTATATACATTTTTAAAATGAGATGTTATTTGTAATGTATGTGATTTGGTGATGTTACATAAAGTTTAGTTTTGGAAGTCGTCCAGAATGAACAAGGGTGAAGTGGGAGATTTAAGCTGAGTGAGTGTATACGTCCATAATGGACAAGGTGAAGTGGGAGATTTAAGCTGAGTGAGTGTATACGTCCAGAATGGACAAACATGAAGTGGGACATTTACGCTGAGTTAATGTATACGTCCAGAATAGCAGAGTAGTAGCCATGGGTTAGGACTGTTTTTATTGTATGTGAGAGTGCTCGATTCCTGGCATCTAAGCAGTAATTCGATAACTTAAAATATTAGACCTGTAGTCGTGGTATTGACCTTGTTATGTACTATGTAGATTTTAGGCTGATGTATTTGTCAGTGTGTGTTTGGATAGGACATAAATATTAATTGGCTTATGTGGATTTTGAATTTGAGTGGATCATAAATTATTTTAGAGATGGGTGTGGTTTCAAGAGAAAGAAAACTATGGTGGAAATTCTATCCTGTACTCTTTGCAAAATAACACTGCTTGTGAGCATTAAGACTGACTCCCTCCCTGTCATGGAACTTAGAACATCCTTGGCTAGATAAGGTAAATATGTCTCTGTATTGTATGATGGTTAGGTATTATTTGGAATGTCATTTTGAAATAATTTAACATTTATATCAGAGGCATCTGCCAAAATAGGTCGATGACATTAATGTAATAATTTGCAGTGCACATAGATTATGTAATTACCTATGTTTCAGGGTTTACTCTAGTTCAGTCTATCTTTACTCTATAAATAGATTAAAATGAAATCTATAGTGTGGGCTTTGAATGCTTGATTCTGATGCCATTTATGACATGACTTATTGTCTACAAGTGTGATGTAACTTAGGGCAGTGCATTGTAATTGAAGTTGTCCTTATTGTGCACAGTGACTGCAGTTCTACTTGAAATTGATCAGACAATGAGTATTATTGATTAATGATGCAAAACTATGACATGCATATTTTGCTTACTCCATTAAATACTATTAACATTTACTTTTTATTTAAATGTGTATATACTGTTCAGACTCGCGTATGTGTTAATGTAACTGGTTTTGTTGTTATCGTAACTAGTAGAGATAGTCTAATGATTGTCTTGTCCTCAGTCTCTCTACATATCTGTTATATACCTATTTTAGAGCATCTATTTCTCGGTTTAAATATCTGAATGGGGGACGCGAGTCGAATTGACTTCAGTGCAGCACACGCATATCGGCACAACAGTTGCAGATTTGCAGATTTAACCAATGGTCCACACTCTGCATCGGCACTTGAAGATGTTTTATATCCTTAACTATTGCTAATATTTGTATAATTCATTACTACTATCATCACCCCAGAGTACAGTCGCAACAGTTATATGTTATTATATAAAACATTAAGAGTTTGCAATCACGTGTAAAATAATATTTAATAAAAATAAATTGAAGGTTCATTAACAAAATTCACATCAAAGATTCGCCTCTTTTGAAGTTCGTTAAAAGTGTTTATGTCAAATAGTGTACGCCATGGTAGGAGGTGTTAACAATAATATTCCAACCACTAGTGTAACAAATACAAATGCATGTTACAGTTATTTCCAGCCATTAATCACACACTTACACACACACACACACACACACACACACACACACACACACACACACACACACACACACACACACACACACACACACACACACACACACACTCACACACACACACAATTACACACTCTTAAGCATAATTAAGGTGCACCACACATATTCAATAATTCCTACTAGCACATAATGCGCGTTTCCTTCAACTCAGAGCTTTCAAAATTACCATCATAATAAGTGCCCAAGGTGGCTTACTCTGACAATTTAACAATTTAAATTTTTAAATTTAAAAATAGGAAGGAGTAAATTTACTCTGCCACACAACTAAACAGACACATTAACCGATAAACGACCAGTCACCCAAATCTTCTCTCCATGGCAAGTCACCCCTCAAAAAAACAAGATGCATACCTCCTACACACCACCAAATACTCCAGCTTCCCCCTAAAAAAGTAAAAAGCACCTGAACACTTCAACGTCCCTCTAAAAACTTAAATAACACTTCAATACTCCAAAGTCCCTCTAAAAATAAATAGAACATGAACACTCCAACATCCCTCTAAAAAAATAAACAACACCCGATCACTCCAACTTTCCCATAAAAAATAAATAGCACTTGAACACTTCAACGTCCCCCCCCCCCCTAAAAAATATTAAATAGCACTTGAACACTCCAACGTGCACCATAACAAAATAAATAGCACTTGAACACTCCAACGTGCACCATAAAAAAATAAATAGCACTTAAACACTCCAACGTCCCCCCAAAAAAAAAAAACATAAATAGCATTTGAACACTCCAACGTCTACCCCCCAAAAAAAATAATTAAAAAAATATAAAAAAAATAAATAGCACTCGAAAACTCAAACTTCCCACTAAAACAAACATAAATATCACTTAAACACGCCAACTTCTCCCTAAAAGGATAAATAGTACTTGAAAACTTCCCCCCTAAAAAAAATAAATAGTACTTGAAAACTCCCCCCCCCCTAAAAAAAATAAATAGCACTTGAACACATCAAACACACTCTATCACGACAACACTCACACATCTACACACGGCTGAGATGTTCAACCCCATGTCTTTTCACTGGTGTTAATTGTTCCTCTCCTAATTCTGGTTACTTTTGTGTGGTCTTCTGTCAGGCTCGAGGCTGCTGGTGGAGGAGGTAAGTATAGAGCTCCAGCATGATAAGGAATATGTCGTTAACTTAGCAGTTATAGTCCCTTACCCCACACACCCCTGATGGTAGTAACACCCAGTACCTGTATGCTCTGCAGAAATGCTGATAAAATCCACATTTTTAAAACTACAACTGGAGCTTCACTGCTTACTTGACAGTGTGGGAAAACTGTTTCCTCACTTTCCTTCACGTGTTCGTCACCACCGACATCACCAGGGTAAACTGTCGGCAACAAATATGTCATAATCACTTCGTCCTTTTCCTTGAGTTCACTGTTAAATAAGTTACCAGATAGACAGGAATATAACAAGCAAGAAACAATCTTCTCCTTGTCGAATTTTCAAATTAGGAGAAAAAAAAGTTGGAACAATGTTGCTGACGTGATCCAGTTTACGAGCTTCACAACACTAAGGGTTCTGTATTGGTTACTAATAGAATATACAAATCAAAATCAAGTCTTTTGTTTTTTTTCAATAACTGAAATTAAGCTTAAGCATAAGGACACGCGTCTCTGTCACAGTCTGATAAAAATGTCCGACTTGGTGACCTACTTGTTTGTTTACTTCAAATATTGAGATTTGAAAACCCTTTGTTCAAGCTCTCTCCTATCGAGATGCTTCCAGAACAGGTCAAGACGTTATGTAACTTTAGGCCCATTGTCTAGGTCTAGAACCAACTACATGCCACGCGATCAGTCACGTGATATGCTTTATGCTTTTCTATAAATGTGGGTGCATGCTTCCGCTCCTTTACTGCGAGAAACAATTAGCTACACGTCACCACGTTAAGCTACTCGGGTCACACGGCAGCCGACAAGACAGATGAGAATCATACACTTCGACTTCTCATAAAGGTACCACTTTATCTGATTGTGTTCTGTATATCTTAACCATGTATGTATTTGTGCTATGTATTATATTATCCACTATATATTTGAGCACGGTTCAGGGAAATGACTGTAAACCTATAAGTTATGGAATATAAATTTATTGTAACTCTTTCTCCATTGTAACTTTAATTTATATTGTTTTAATTCACTAGAGCCAGAATGCCTGCGCTCGACATGAATTTCTCATGTAATTCAATTATTGCGTGTAATTTTAATTGTAAATTGTGAAGGCTTTGCTGTTTGAATTACCCCTTTGTATGAACATTAATTTAACGTTGTAACTATTTTTATGATTCATACGCCATGCTGTTAAATGAAACATGCGTGAGAAGATTACGTTTTTCTAAATCTAAATTGTAAAGACGCCAGGTCGAATTTCTAATTCAGAGCATTAAACTGGAACGTGCTTAAATAAGGGCATATTAAGCAGAGACTATATTGGGACGCATTTTGCTTTACCCAGGTCGGCTTTTTATTCTTCTCCTTGGGCTTGGTTTTGCTTTGCCTTGCCTTGCCGTGAATTGGACAAGTTGTCTTCACCCGAAGACCTGTTGAACTGGTTTGAATTCTGGATAGAGTTCACTTATCTGAGAGTCCACGCCACTGTAAGCGACGTTGAAGTAGACGTACGTTGGTCTAAAGGCTCAAGTTCACTAGCGACATAAAGGACACCTTTACCTGTATGCCACGTGCATCTCCGCTAGAGTGATACTGTGAGATAGACCGGGACGGACTGGAGAAACCAGGCGAATACAGACTTTACAGCTGAGTATTACTCAGTGAAGTTCAATTATCAAAAGAGAACAATTTGGCTACCTTCTTTAGTAAACTTTAAGCACTTACGTGCCTGAATCAAGAGATAGACTTTTCACGCTCGTATTTGATTATTGTTAACTTGTTAAACCTTATTAAATCTTATTTTAATTGTTAAACCTCTTCGTAGTAATTTTTATGCATAATAGACCTATAGATTTATTCTTAGATTGAATGGGGGCGGATGAGCTGAATGACAATAACGAATGCATATTAATTTAGAGGAATTTAACGACTTCAATCTAGCTGACGTTCGCAATTTATCAGTTTGTAAATTTGTCGTCTGCACTACAAGACACACTTTTAACTAGTCAAATGATAAGTTGAGCAACCAGTCTGCATAGGATATGAGAGAAGGAATTAAATTATCTTTAAGGTCCTTAATTATTCTAGGCAGGGTCTTTAAATAAATACTGGAAACGTAACAGTCTCCAACACCACTTTCATCAGTTAAACAACTAAATTGCTCAGAATTGTTCTAGGATAGCATGGATTACTAATTCAACATGCGAAATATAACGTATGTCAATTTACCTACACCGACATTAGGCATATTATTTTGGATTTATCATTTGATCGTTGTATTTATTTTTTAAGTATGTATTTAAGTGTACTTGAATACAAGAATCACTGCTAGGTCTTTATGACACTTCATACATGAACACTATTCTATAAAGTCTATGGGCAGTAAGAGTATGTGTACCCACTTTAAAATGTTGTTTCCCACGAATACAATAACAGTATGCGTACCCACTTTAAAATGTTTTTCCCACGAATACAATAACAGTATGCGTACCCACTTTAAAATGTTGTTTCCCACGAATACAATAACAGTATGTGTACCCACTTTAAAATGGTGTTCCCCACGAATACAATAACAGTATATGTACCCACTTTAAAATGTTGTTTCCCACAAATACAATAACAGTATGTGTACCCACTTTAAAATGGTGTTCCCCACGAATACAATAACAGTATATGTACCCACTTTAAAATGTTGTTTCCCACGAATACAATAACAGTATGTGTACCCACTTTAAAATTGTGTTCCCCACGAATACAATAACAGTATGCGTACCCACTTTAAAATGATGTTCCCCACGAATACAATAACAGTATGCGTACCCACTTTAAAATGGTGTTCCTCACGAATACAATAACAGTATGCGTACCCACTTTAAAATGGTGTTCCCCACGAATACAATAACAGTATGCGTACCCACTTTAAAATGGTGTTCCCCACGAATACAATAACAGTATGCGTATCCACTTTAAAATGGTGTTCCCCACGAATACAATAACAGTATGCGTACCCACTTTAAATTGGTGTTCCCCACGAGAACATTTGCTCTTCGTGAAAGATTGAGGTTACCTTATTTTCGAAGTTAAATGCGTTTGTAAGATTAGATGAAATGTTGTTATCAATCTTGATACAAATTAGCTCCATCTAAATGCCGTACGCGAAATCAACAAAATTTGAATGCAGACATAAAACAGAAATAAATAGCCCGTTATTGTTCTCTCTTTTTCCTTCGTAATTAAGAAAAATAATTTAGCACGCGTTAAAGCACTAATTGATGATGATGATGATGATGACGACGATAAATTAGAGAAGGATGACGATGAAAAGTTACTTTAAAATACATTATGTATATTCACTAGTTTTCAATAGTAATATAATCGCATGTGTTCCCTTGCAAAGCCCTATTTCGCATGCTTGATACATATTTATTTCAAAACAAACTTAACATATAACCTAATTATATATAGGCTTTTGCTGTTTGATCTATGCTTTAAGATTTTAGTGCATTTTGAGATATCCCCTCCCCCTCTTGAATTATTATAGTTCATTAAATTTTTAATTTCTAATAATGCAAATTCTTTTTCCAAATGGTAAGATGAAAATGGTTATTCACTAACTGCGGCTTATTTTCACGCTTGAGATCAGACTATCGGATGAAATATAATCTATTAATCGTACGCTGCATGGCATTCTCAACATAGTCTTATTGATTTTATATCTTATTGACAAGCAGCAGACAAATGCGTTCACGATGCCTAAGCTCTTAGTGCCAGTCCATTGTTCCGGGATGACAGTTTTTCCAATATTCCAAAGAATTTTGACAGAAACTGTTCCACACGTTGTTTTAGATCCAGGAATCCATGTGGAATAGTATTCGATGTTTTTGTATCACATTCCCCAGGTAGATTGTGCAGCCTTTGATAGACTTCAAGAACACCGGCTTCCAAAAGCACTAAAGCATGTTGCGAGATCGTTCGCAAGTTTGTCCGTGTTTCGTCATTCGGTTCGTGTTTACTGTCACAGAGATACAGCTCGCAATACACGAACACTCTTTGCAGCAACAGTAAGTCAAACGAGGCACACACTGTCCATTCCAATACGTCATACAGCATAGATGTTAACGGCGGTACAGAATCATCTTTCTGTAGAGGTGTCAAGGTATCAAATCTCTTAGAATTTGCATCAACAATTTTAAAGTACATTTACCATTAAATATGGAAATGAACATAGCTACGAGTACATTATGAGCAAAGTCAATAGGTAATGTGTGAACAAATATTAATTTAACTTCAGTGATATATAATTATAGTTATAACTCTCTTTCTTCCTGCAGGTGTTACTAGCCTCTTCAAATCGTGCTCTGAAAATAAAACATTCAGCTGATTTTTAATAAATGTTACAAATGGACGTTTCCAAATGTTTCAAGCAGCAAACGACAAAATACAGAAAGTGATTCGGATCTCTTTCTTTCTCTCCCCCCCCCCTCTCTCTCTCTCTCTCTCTAGCTCTCTCCATATATAATTATAGTTTGTTAAATAGTTAACCAGTTTAATTAGTGCTTATGCGCGCTGCTGATTAAAAATAACTACTAAAAATAGTGATCTGATAATGCCTTTAACGCGCTTGATAGCAATGTTACAATACTTCAGTATTGTACTTAAAGGGAAAGACAGTGAATTGTTCAGAATAAACATTCAGAAGAGCATTAAATAACAGCAATACAAGCAAAAACATGATTTTATATTATTGAAAGCAAATGGCAATCTTAAAAAAAAACAAAAAAAAAAACAAACAACAACTTAAAATATCTCTTCAACTGTGCTACTCTTCTTATTTATTCTAAAATACATACATTTCGATTTATTAATTGTCATTGTATTATGCATTGATTACCGATTACTTTTGCAAATTGATTCCATTGTCGAGCATTTGTCGATCAGGCGTACAATTTCCTTTCTAGCCTCTCTGTCAATAATTTTTATTCGTGTCAACCAGCGGCTTAAAACTACTGCTGACGTCACGTTTAATTCCACGAAAAGACGAAGATCATGCAGATTACTGTTGTGCTTTGCTAATGTCAGTATTTCAGTCATAACACTGTCCTCATCAATGACGACTTCAGGGGTATACAGGTCAATTTCGGTTCTCTCAATATGTTGCTGAGAATTTAGTCCAAGAGCCGACATTTCTTCTGCTGAAGCTTCACATGCGCCCCTTGTCAGAGATACCATTTCACTGTCTATCAACTCTAAGACGAATTGGATGCACTGTTGTTTCTTCCTGACGTCACTCCTGCCACGCAATGACTGGAGGAGGCAGCGGGGAAAACATCTTGTACTGAAGACAACGACGATCTAGACTTAGATCTGCTAGTGCCTCATAACGTTTTGTAAGATTTCCATAGATTAACCTAGAGAAATAATAAACACAGATTAACCTAGAGAAATAATAAACACAGATTAACCTAGAGAAATAATAAACACAGATTAACCTAGAGAAATAATAAACACAGATTAACCTAGAGAAATAATAAACACAGATTAACCTAGAGAAATAATAAACACAGATTAACCTAGAGAAATAATAAACACAGATTAACCTAGAGAAATAATAAACACAGAGTAACCTAGAGCAGGGGTGCACAAACTTTTTAGGCCAGAGGGCCACATTTCCAATTGATAGTGCATGGAGGGCCGCAAGTCAGATTGCACATGGATGGCTCAGTACAAAAAGAACAACACAAATATTGAAATAATGTCTTTACATTCATTTTTGCCTTATTAACCTAGATTTAGTCTTTATTAGTGAGAAGGGTGAGCCTGAATGTTGTTAACAACTTTGTCAATATTTGGTTCGAGTTTTGTAGTCGCCAGCCTCAAAATCCAACAGAGATTGTTGTAGGTCAAATTCGATCTCAGCTTGTTCTTGTTCATTTTCACTACTGAAAACGTTTGTTCACACAAGTATGTGCTGCCGAATTCTGACAACAACTTGCAAGCCAAGTCCTTGACACTTCTGTATGTGCTGGAGCTGAGACTTCCGTAAAATGTTAAAATGTTGTTCTGCTGAAATGATGACTTCTGTTCAGGTGAACATTGAAGATCAATAACCTCCAGTTGACAGTGATCAGGCACGGACTCTACACTACATATTTACAAAGGGCAGTGTTTAAAAACAACTTCACTTTACGCTGGAAACATGTAATTAATTCACTACATTCCAACCAGACATCCACTGACTGACTGCACCTTCCTTCCCCCGCGTCACCTCACCCCATCCCCAGACTGAACTTTGGCTGGCTGGCTGCCTGCTTGGGTCTAGATGACGACGCTCTTTCTAATGCTATTTGATGTCACCATACATCAAAGATGTGCAGATTACTACTAAACCCCTTTGATCAGCTGAAGTGAACAATGTGCCCAATACACAGAGCTCTCACCTCAATACCGTATCCAGAGTTTGTTTTCAACACAGCACAAGATGCATGCACGGGAAAGCAGACCAATGTATTACTTCCTTGTTCAAATTAAAGCTCCTTGCATAATGGTAACATCCTAAAGTCTTCTGGGGGCCGCATGCGGCCCGCGGGCCGCGGTTTGTGCACCCCTGACCTAGAGAAATAATAAACACAGATTAACCTAGAGAAATAATAAACACGGATTAACTTAGATAAATAATAAACACACATTCTATAATGTGTTGTCTTCTGTATATAGCAGACATTCTTTAATTTGAACACATAGTACTGGCCAGTGTATCATTCAGAAATGGCGCTTAATTTAGTGAGTCATGTCTGTCAGACCATATAGTCATAGTTTACACAAACGTATCAAATGCACAACAATTACTGTTGGTTTAACAAAATTTGAAAAAAAAGATTGTTAAGTGTAAATACAATTATATTTCATTAATTGAGACAAACAAGTGACATTGCATTTATTTTATTGTGGTGATGTATAGTAGTCAAAGCATTTATATTGTGACACAACGCCACCCTATTTATTCATTATGATTATTATTATTATTATCATTAATCATTCATTACTAATGGCAATTGATGTGAATCTTAATTTATGCTATTAATATTTCTCCAGACGTCATCACTCGTCTTACTCACTTGGCGGACATACGGGGGCTGTAAAAGTTTTCTCTCTTCCACAACAATAAAGACAAAATATTAACTGTCATACAATATTTCTATAGGTGGAAAACTTCTTACCAAAAGATAAGATAAATCCTATATCTATATTTAGTCACCCCTATCCTTACCCACTATCTCTCCAACATAAGATAATCAATATGTGTAAGAAGGTCAATAAACGTAACAAGAAATTTATGAAATCACCAATGAAATTTACAACATATGAATATAATCAAAAAAAGCATTGACATTTCCATCACTTCATTAAAAAAATGTTTGATTATATGTTATGAAAAATCAAGTTCACAGATTTAATTCATCATAGAAATGAAAGTGGCATTTTAGAGATAAAGTCAATGTACATAACCTTTTCAATGATAACCGATATCACTAAAATGTGTTCACAATCACATGGTTTATAACACGTCTCTGTTCTTTTTTAGGTGATGGTCCAACGTATCCTTTCGAAGCACATTACACAACTGTTCCAGAATCTTTGATGCTCTCACAAAGCAGACCCTGGAAAATTGTCAAAAATTTCACATTCACTATCAATGCACATGAAGACGAATCATCCAAAATCTTGTTGGCTACTCAGCACACCATGAGGAATATTCAATATAATCTGTGTGAATTCTCGAGACCAAACTCAAGCCACCATTTCCGCCATATTGTCTCTTGAAAGGAATTCACAAGAATCCACTTACAGCAGTACGTTTACTGATAAATTCAACTAACGTAAGGCAGCACTAAGTTTCAGGCATATTACATCTCTAAACTCCTTTCTCCCTTACTAACAGTCTCAACTTAAAATCCTGCAACAATATTCATTAGCCCAATACACAAACAGCAAAATAAATTATAACATCGATCATACTTAACAAGTATAATGTACAACAGAATCAAATTAGTGAACATATAAATTATGGTGTAGTTCAAAAAACATTACCCTTTCAAATCATAGATCAAAATATAGACTTACTGTAAATCCCCATGGGTTGAAGTTGTTACGAACAAGTGTGAGATTATTAGTCAGAAATCCTATTTATACAGTTTGAACTGGTTTGGATTGCATCAGTAAGTTCTAGCATATTCTCTACTTGAATTGTTCACTCCAACTTTTGGCATCTACAAATATGTTATCATAAGCAGTGCCCAAGGTCGTGTCTCTTTGATAATTAAATATAGAATTAGCGATTGACAAATTTACTCCACCACAGTATGTTAATCGTTATTAAATATATATTGTTAATTTAAAAATGCAAGCATTATCTATACTATAAATATCCGTATGCAGATTTTGTCTTCATTGTAATTTAACTGTTTTTTTTTTTTTAAAGTAGCGCAGTATTATAATCATTACTAAAGATACCTTCTAAGACTTCATTCCGTTCAAAATGTATGCATAAACAGAATATCCCATTAGTTTTAATATTTCTATATTATGTAACACTTTAATATTTCTATATTATGTAACACTTTTAATATTTCTATATTATGTAAAAAATTTAATAATTCTATTTTATGTAACACTTTTAATATTTCTCTATTATGAAACACTTTTAATGTTTCTATATTATGTAACACTTAATGCACTAATGATCCTAGGCTTCTTCTTTTGCACGTCACCTTAGAAGTTATGTTCCACATTCACCGTGCTCTTATCACAATAGATATAATCTTCTTTTACATTTCTCAATCTGTGAATTTCTAATATAAGATCATGGTATTGATCTAGTGTTTCGGTTTCTTTATGCGTTTCTATCACTTGGAACGGCTACATCGATGACTGATGCTGTCCTGTTAGACTGATTGAAAACCGCAATGCCTGGTCTTCTTTCATGTGATCTGGCAATGGACTCGCCAGAGGTATTTCTTGTTGGATTAGATTTTGTCACGTGTGGTTTTTCTCAATGTTCACTTCTGATAATTGCAGCCAGGGAGGGGCAACCATCGGTAATTACATTTTAGTGTCACACCAGACATGGTAACTCTGAATGCTTTCTAAACGTCTATTTTGATAATTTAACGAACAAGTTTCAATATTTTTCTTCATAGCTGCTTGTAATTTGAAAGCTATCTTGTAACTGATATTACTATTGTTTTATTAAACATGCTTTTAGTCTAATGCGAATATTTATTATTAATATCTTATCAGCAGCGTGTGTACAGCTTTCACCTCCTCACCACTCATAATGCTATTTGATAATTTGAAACTATTGTTTTAGAAAGTTATGATCATATTAGTTTTGTTGGTATTTCTGCTGTAGCTGATTTTTCTTAATTGCTGCTTTCTACTTACTTATTCTCTTTACTCTTATTATTTTCCATAATTTTCCACCATTTCCACCATTTATCATTTATCACTTAATAATATTACTCCTTCATTCCCAGACTGTGTTTTATCACTGAATGGTTTGTGAAAAGAGCAACTATAGTCACTATATGAAAGAGAATGTGTAGTATTATAAAGTTAATTATATTCATAACATTATATGTATGTGTCTACTATTGCTTTGAAAGGGTGAGAGCAGTGTCTGTAAGGCTGACATTCTATTCTCCATATATACAATCTCGCAAATAAGCACGTCAGTATACATAACCTTTGCACGCATAATAATAGATCGAGACAAGAAGAGGTCCTAGTAGTACTGACAATCCACTAAGTGACTAAATGAAGTTGTGTCGGCAGAGAAGTGAGGTAAATGATATCAATACGCTACAACATTTCTACACTGTTCACTGTCTGTATTTTAAACCATCCATCCCTTCCTTGATGGTGTATCAATCATCATCATCATCATCATCATCATCATCATCATCATCTCCACCACCACCACCACCACCATCATCATCATCATCGTCATCATCATCATCATCATCACCATCATTATGTCATTGATAGTTGTATTTAGCCGGCATAAATATGTCCGTTGATAAAGTGTTAATTAGTTCTAAGATACCCCATCAACCACTTTCTTATTCTTACAGGACATGTGGTCATTGACTAAGAATGTACGCATTAACATATCACTCACCTGTTTGCACTGCAGGACTCGCCCTTGACCGAACATAGAATACAGAAGTTGGAGACTTCCAAGAATGATCAGTATCCCATCTAATATACAATGAAATAGACACAAAAGTGTGTGAGTGTTCTGTTTTGTCAGGTGTAAGAGCTGGTAAAGACGTTAGACAACTACAGTTGGATGTGAGTAAGGTTTTATAATGTAGAGGTAATGTGTAAGACAAATAATCCATCCCCAAATCCACGTATATTCGGATACGTGTTTGACTTTTGAATTTTAGTACATCACTATAGCATAGTAGAATCATTTCAACAAGCTCTTATGCACATTTCCATAGAATATCGATATATCAATAAGTAAACAAACGTAATATGAAATATTTTATACAAATTGTTAATAAGTGATGAACATCCACTCATCTTTTTAACGACCTTTTCGGAAATATGCATCTCATGTTGGCGTCAAAAGAATAAAAGTCAAAATTCCTAGCTCAGCTACACCATATGTGTATATAGATTTAAAGATTTAGTGGGTACATGACGTCAACAGTTCAAACTCCTAGGTCAATTACATCATAGCTCTACACACATGTAAAGAGGCAGTATGTACATGACATCCTAGAGATGGTTTAAGTAAATGTAAAGTTGAATTTAAATATATTGGTGATTTTAAGGTTATATATAATAATGAGGTTAATGTATGTTTTTCGTGAATTATCTTAATTGCCAGTCTGAAACCGACATACTCTTTTCGTAGAAAGATAGATAGATAGATATATAGATAGATAGATAGATAGATAGATAGATAGACAGACAGACAGACAGACAGATAGATAGATAGATAGATAGATAGATAGATAGATAGATAGATAGATAGATAGATAAATAGATAGATAGATAGATAGATAGATAGATAGATAGATAGATAGATAGATAGATAGATAGATAGATAGATAGATAGATAAATTTAACTGGGGTGTGAGAGGAATTGAGGAGAAAGAGTAAACTTTCGTACGCCAATATTCATTAATGTATAATTTCATACACGGGTAGAGTGCGCTAATGAAGCGGACTGACAGGTAATGAGAGCCATTCAGAGTTAGAATATTATCACCTTTGTATGAAGCAATAAAGCAAGGAATAAAAATACTAAATTCTGGAAGTATACAATATAGAAATTAAATGATGGTATTCATACCTTTCCTCGCGACCTGAAAAGATGAAAAACCAACAATATAGATATACACACAAATTACAGGTAAATTCAAATATCTCACTGTTCTATTACCGCTCAACCTTATGTGAAATGGCCCACTACGAACTTTCAGAACGACATTAATATTGAACCTCTTGTATAATAGTAAAAGGTATAGTTAAAATATATTTCTAATTGTTAATATAATGTTAACTGCTACATTAATGAAGACGAATTAGAAGAAGAAAAATGTAGTGGTGGTGGCGATTATGATGATGATGATGACGACGACAAAGATGAAGGTTATCTTAGTGAAAGTAATGAAGCGGCACAGACAATGCTGATGCACATACATATAAACAAATATCTTAACTTTCAAATCTGATTCACCTTTTAAAATTAATTAAAGTCAATATTTTGTTTTGTTGCATTAGGTTTGTATCAGAGCATACTATGTGCCTTTCATTTTCAGATATTTACTTACGTCTTCTCATGGCTCGGTGGATGATGAAACAACAGAAAGTTACAACAATTGACCCAGTTCCTACTCCAACAGCGATGTGTATGAATACATCTCTGTTGATTCCCAGTATAGTCTGTATAGAGTGCTCTTGAGTCCACGTGCTGTTAGTTGCAATGACATTTATGACATTACTTTCGTCGAAATGTGTCGTTGTCTCTGAAGCGACCAGTTGAGCTGAGATTTAAAGAAAATATTATTCACTCATAGTACAATCACATTTCAAAACTATTTAATCCGTTTCTAATTTTGGGATTATTTAAGACAAATGTGATGCATTTATAATTAAAATAAACCGAAGTGTTTGACGTGCTATTCATTAGTGTGGATTGCGACAAGTTATTTAAAACTTAGGAGTGGGTCTCTTTAATTATGAGAATGCTACCATCTCTACATGTCTATGATAAATTCCTCTCAACTTTCGGGCAAAAGACTGGAAAAAGAATGTTTGACCACCCACCCCCCTCGCCACAAAGCAATGCCCAGTATTATAAATGAACACTTCATAATAATCGCAACCTGGCTCTCGCCAGAGTAGTGGACAAAAACGGTGTACACCCGTTCTACACCCGTATTATTAAATACTAAGCAATCACCACTACACATCACCTTTCATCGTAGTTATAAAGAACATAGGTCGTGGGTGTTGATAACGAAATATAATTTATTAACAATATAATTACCCACACACCACATATTTCAATTCAACATTGATCAGAAACGATGACATATACGATGAAGATATACAGAAATGCGCAAACAAATAAAATATTTTTGATTGCACAACAATATCTACAGGCATAAAAGGCTCTCTTACAAACTGTTTATAATAGTGTTGCTGGCAAATCTCTCAAGCTCTTACTAGAGACATCTAGTGGGGAACAGTTCCTGGAATTTATCTAGTGTTTCTGTTTCTGTATGCGTTTCTAGATATTAACAATTAACAATTAGTTGACATTCAGGCAAGAACAATGCACATCACAAGATAGAGGAAGTAAAATAATTTCATGAAAGTGTTCATGTGACCAGAATGAAGTTTCATCTCCTCTCTGTTTTTTTCCCTACTGTAGTAGATGACGTCACGCCTGCACCTGCAGGATTTCAAACCTCGCAAACAATGCACACAGGCTGGCTTCATGAATTCGCCAAACACCGTCACGCTGTGTCACATTTAAAAGTGTAAAATGTGCCAAATGTTGCCAAATGTGCTAAAGGGAATATGCTTTACATGTAGAGAAACAACAACAATGTTTCTGTAGCAAATTTTGATGGGGAGAAATTGACTGTCTCTTTCCTTAATAAAGCCTCAGACTACAATTTAGAGTTACTGAAATCAACTATCTAGTTCATTACTAGGAAACATTGAATTCAGGCTATTTGTCCTCTCACATCTTACATACTTTTTTTCTATATACAACTATGCAGTATTAACAAAGTAATGTTAACAGACTAACAATGGAAATAGAAATATACCTGAGTTGTGTACAACATTTTACGGATTAGGGTCATAATAAAGGGGTCTCAGAATCATAGAGATATTTTACAGAGACTCGCTACAAAGATGCAACTATGACTAACATGTTAGTTACAAATTCCACCAATATTATTGCTTGGCAATTCTAATGAATGAAATAACAAAGTATATCATACAATGATAAGCAGCACACACACTTATAAGGAAATGAAAAATCATTGCCACTCAGCATACAATTTACATTCCTGTTTAGCTGAAAAAAGAAATGTGGGAATTTCAATTTTAGAACTTATAATTTCGTGGTTTACTCACGGTGAGGCTTTTATGCATCACTCCCAAAATGAGAACACGTCTGTTTATGTACAGGGTTCACTGGACAATGACTGCAAAAAGGTAATATTTTTACAACATAGGTCTCCACCTGTATTCCTTCAGCTCTCTTTGGCCAGTTACAGCGGACCATTGGTTAGCTATAGTTGGACAATCAGTGGCCATTGGTTAGCTATAGTTGGACAGTTAGCGGCCATTATTGTTAGCTATAGTTGGACAATGAGTGGCCATTGGTTAGCTATAGTTGGACAGTTAGCAGCCATTGGTTAACTATAGTTGGACAGTGAGTGGCCATTGGTTAGCTATAGTTGGACAGTTGGCGGCCATTGGTTAGCTATAGTTGGACAGTGAGTGGCCATTGGTTAGATATAGTTGCATAGTTAGCGGCCATTGGTTATTTCTAACTGTCTAGGTTCTCAGGAGCGCTTGCATCATGCGATAAGCCATTTATCAATAACAGGCTTTGAGGTGGACTCACACGATTGAATTCCATGAGTGTCATTTAATTATTATACTGCTTCTAAGTATCTTATTAGAGGAATGTTGTTATTTTCCCACATTTGCTTTTAAATAATACTGCACAAATATCTATAATATGAATATGTGCTCTACAAATTTCATCAAAAAAATATAATACATTAAAGTACATGTACATGAAACAAGGGCAAATAAAGGAAAGGATGAAAATACTGGTCACACATATTATTTGAACAAGAATAGAAAATGTATTTTTTCTAAATAAAGGCATATTCTAAAGCTGTATTACTTTTATAAATGTGCATATATAACAAAGCAAGTAAATACGCGTTTATACACACGTTCATATAACCTCACTTTACGCTATACGAACAAATAAAATGCACATACAACTATCTATAATGCGCCTCTCGTCTCATTTGAATTATGATTACTGCATTTCGTTTTTGTAAGGTATATGCATGCACACCTTAATTAGTTCAAATATTTCCATCAATCTCGCCACCAGGACAGCAAGTGTGGATTATCCACAATCTCACTATAGAGTGGAGTTTCACAAGGTAAATGATTGAACATTACAACATACCATTAACTGATCTTTATTGTCATCAGATTGACATTACACTTTCTAACACTAAGTATAATTTCATTGTCATCAAGTAAAGATCGATTGTATTATTTGTCACTAAATTTCGACGCATATAGGCAGAGGTTAGTATGTTTAGTTAAGTATATGTAATACAAATTAATAAAAGCGGGAATGTTCATTAGTGAACAATTCCTCTGTCAGTATCCATTGCTTAGTTATAAGGCTGTCCAGGCAATCCTGGTGTTGTTCATTGTTGGAAAAATGTTTAAAATTTTTGTGCTAGAATGTGAACAAGGAATAATGTTATTGTAATACGTGGCGAATGATCTGGTGAAATGACGAACAAAATTATAAGTCTTGTCCTTCTGTGCATGTAGGAATAGGACACAAAACCCGAGGTCTATAAGACGTAGACCACCATTACCGAAATCCTTCAAGTTTTATAAAACCTAGATTTTCACATCGTTTCACATACATTCACACTCTCATCTACGCAGTCACTCAATCACTTAGTCAGTCAGTCCCTCAGTCAGTCACTCAGTCAGTCAGTCACTCCCTCCCATTGATTTTCCTAAATGTCATTTAAATTTGAATGTATGTTATAAATGACAATTTAAACATTAATCAAGCATGTATTGTTCATTAAATAAGTCTTACTGGTTATATTAAACAGGATCATGGATTGAGCTTGTTTATCTCTCGTTGACCATATCCAGGTTGTGTTGTCTGATTCCGTGACAAGCGTTGTGAAGATAAATGTGTCAGGTCCGGTCAGACAGGAGCATTTTCGAGTAGGCTTAGCAGACGGGTCTCTGCACGAACCATCTGTTCGCACAATCTGGCACTGGGTCCAAGACACGTTCTTCTTATTGTCCCAGACTGATATCTGAATGACGGCATTAGCCAAATTGCTGCAACTCTTATTTTTCAGTTTAAAGGTGATATTAACTTTCGTGTTGACTTTTGCACTGAGTGTGTTGTTTTGGATAACTGCATTATCAAACTCGAACTCAGCACCTTTGGAAGAACATAACGACTATAGTTAGTTGCATGATATAAGCAATATGCATTATTTATTTTAATCCATAGATATGTGTATGATTTTGTAAGTTCAAACTCAACGGAGTGCAGTTTTCGTTTCATATTGATATTCGTAAGACGTATTATTGCCTTGTGCATTACATATTATGTAACCGTAGTATGAAACTAAACCGCAATTACAATTTAACAATTTTATAATCATTATGAATGTGTTAATTCCAATATCCCTCACACGTGTACACTGTTAAGTGATAAAATTAATTTAATTGGAGATTACAATGACGTACTAAATCAAATAAAATTATTTACATTATTAATAACATTTTTTAAATATAACTTACAAAATGTATTTGCCGTTGCAAAATGTAGAAACATCATGAAAAGCATACATATACGTCTCTTTGCCAACTGTGTCATCCTCGTTAGGTCTGAACATCATTAGTTTTATTCCACACGAAAACAAACATTAAGACTATGGAAAAAATTATTTCAAACGCACTTAATTAGATTTTTAAAATTCAATTAGTCTTTGTTTGATGTAGAACGAGGAAGACTTTCGTTTTACTTTCAGAATTTCCTTTAAAAATATGTTGTTGTTGTTTTTTTGTAACAGAAAACAAGTACGAAAGCTACAATAATGCTATTTTATATTTACTTCATAGGCTCGTTTCAATGTACGTTTGTGAGTGGTAAATGATATCAGTGAATGCATTTCTGTATCAATATTTTTTTCTTTTCATCCAGCATCCATACTATACTTGCCTCCAGTGTGCGCCCGTGTTTATCTAACTATATATTTCTGAATATCTGACTTCACTCTGAATTCTTTACGAATTCCTGCAAATGTAAATCAAAGTCGATCTGATCTCATAGGGGATTGTCACTTTCATTGCTTTCTCCATCATTGTGTTACAGGTGAGTGACCTTAGACATAGTCACAACTTTAAATGTTTCAACAAAACACTCATATATACATGCTTTTGAAGGATTATGAGAATGGCGCTAGTGTCTATGGTTACTTAATGTCTAATAACATTCATAATTTTAAATAATTATCTTTCCACATTCAATTCCTCCTGCAATCATACACTAAGTCCGCGACAGGGTCTTTGTCTTTCTGCGGTCTGGGAGTGACCAAGTCAAGCCCTTGGGTACGTCGCTTATTACGTCTTCCCTCCAGGTGTTACTCGTCCAAGATAACCGGCCCTAGCTGAACTAATTTGTCAGTCTCAGTCGTATCCGGCCCTCACAATTATCTCCCCAATTAGATGATGGACCTACCCTAACAAATGTGTCTTTAGACCGTCTTTTGTCATAAAGTATTACGTCATTTGGCGAGCCCCCACCGTCATCTCTAACATATTTACCCCTTGTTAAATGACGAGAATGGATAGGTAAAATAATAAGAATTTATTAAAAGAAAAGAACAATAACAAATAGAATAGCAATTAATTTACACTCAAGGCTATATCAGAACTTTAATTAAGGATATTAGTTATATATTATTTCCCTTGAACCATTACTAGAAAATAATACAGTCTGAACATGAAATAATCCCAATACCTTTCCTAGAACAATTACTAGGTCTTCAAATGAATCAAGAAAATTATTGTTGTTATAATCACTAAAATAGACTATAAAGAAATGAATCAAACTCAGAAATTTACATTAATCACAGATTGATTACAGACATATGACGCAACATAAGTAAGCATTCACCTGATGTGATTTGTCTTTGTTGTATCTGTCTGGCAGCTGGCGTGCAATACTGGTTACAGCTGAACAAGCTTGCAAAAGTCTTTCACTTCACTCCTGCTAACTGTTCACATTTCACAGTTCTTGTCAGGCACTTGGTTACACATACAGAAGTGTCCTAGGTTATGATTCTAGTCCAACAAAATTCTCACACACACACACACACACACACACACACACACACACACACACACACACACACACACACACACACACATGTCAGTTATTAACTTTGTTGCACTAAAATACTGAGTCATTCATAACTCTGTTAATTTGTCAGTTCATAGATTTCTCCACTTGGCAGAAACCTGTTGTTACGTGTCCAGTTTTTATTTATAGACCCTGCTTAGGATTTTATGGAAACCTTAATTTACTTGATTAAATTAATTCCCTCTCTTCACCCTAAACAGACTGGTTGCTCAAATTATCATTCGACTAAGTTAAAAATGCGTCTTTGTAGTCAAGACAAACAGATTTACGAACTGACAACTTGCGTACAATAGCCGGTTTGGAAACCGTTAAAACTATCTTAAATTAATATGCATTCAAAGGTTCATTTAGCTCAATCGTCCCCCATCCAAACCACATGATTAGGTCTATATGCATAAGAATCACTACGAAAGAGGTTTTTAACAAATGTAAAAATGAATTTAATATTTAAAATGTAACGATAACAATTAATCACGAGCACGAAGTCTAGATTTAAACAGTAGCAAATAAACCAGTGCTTATGATGAGTTACAGTCACTTGTTCTTATGAGTAGTTGCCCAATAGTCTTTTGGTCTCAGGAGAACAGATCATTACTTATCTGTGCTCATGAATGCCACATGGTCTCCAAACTGGTTAGATCTGGTCCACATAACTTTAATTCATCGCTAGTACTGCCCGTAGCATCAACAGTCAACTGTCCACTCAGTTACTGCGCTAGGCGTACTCTGCGTAGAATCGTTAATCAATGGCAGCAGGTTCTTTCGTCATCGTCCGTCCAAGATTAACACAATGTGCACCAACATAAAATGTAGGCATGGGTTATGAAGACATGTGAGTCGACATATGGCCCAAGTGTAGGTTCGAGTAGAACAAGAACCAAGAAGAAGTATGAAGAACAAGAAACACGCTCTGGAAACAAAATTAATTCCATGAGCGATTGTGTTTGTGTTCGCAAACCCAAGCACGTGATTGATATTTAAATGCTCTGAATTTAGAATCTTCGACTATCGTGTCAATTACAATTTAAATATAATTATATTTAAAAGATACAGTGCTGTTCACATATGTGTTACATTTAACATTACATGAACGTATGAATTTCCAAACATTTACAGCATTAAAAATTGGAATTCACACAAAGGAATAATTCAAATTAAGCATGAGTGCTTTACAAATTAGCATTGAAAATTATACACAAGAACAATTTGAATTACAAGGAATTTGCAACGTGCACAGACATTTCTGCGGCACGAGTGAATTTAAGATTTATACAAATTAAAGATAATAATTTATATACAAATGAAACCTTTAGATTTGTCATTTTACAATCGAATCACATACTTTGGTTAGAATGCGATAATCCCGTACAAAATACATACATCAATTCAAATACAAAATACAATTAACAAATGCAATAATATTTGTAAGAAGTAGACGTGCTACCTCTCAAAAGTAGATTACTGCTTCAAGCAACGGGTTTCTAGCATGACTCGGCAAATAGGCAGTGACTAGCTTAGGTAGCTGACTTGTGTGTCGACCTGGTCTGTGAGTGCGAGTGACAATTTTACCGCGCGTTATCATATTTATTAAACTGTACTGAATGCGTCACGTGACTGATCACATGGTATGTTGTTGATCCGAAATTGCTGGACAATGGTCTAAAGTTACATAAAAATCTGACCTCCTTGCTAGAAGCTTCTCGATACTGATGCACCACGGGAAAGCTTTAAAAAGAACTCAATTCAAAATTTGATTTTTGAATCAGCAAACTGGGTTAAGAGTTCATGACACAGAATTAGTCAGACTCTGTCACACCCGTATTACTAGTGAAATTTATGTACCAATACAAGTCTCACAGACAGTATTATCCGGTTTGAAATGTAACTCTCTCCATCACAGGCCATCTTGCCTGTGTTACGCATAATATCCACGCGTGTTTCTGTATCTCTCCAAGTAAATCTTGTCAGACAAATTCTTTCTGTTGTAAACCTTTTCCGTCGTCTTCTTGATCAACTGGGTTTTCACACAACAGTCTATATATGCTCTAATGACAGTATCTGTAGACAAGGTACTTAGTGCCAAGGTCTCTAGTGAAGTTAACGCTGAAGTTCTCAGTGTTACCAGTTGTTAGAATCTTTGCGAAGTAACCATTTGACTTCCGAGCTGTGGAATATACAAGTGTTTTGCATTCATCAGTTCATGTTTTGCTATGCATCAAGTCTGTAATTTCATTCTTGGTTCTCTTTTGAATTTCTTTACAAGTGTTTTGCTTGATCCCAAGAATAACATTACAAATTTCAATCATTTTAAATACAAGCATTTGTAAGAAAAATACAACTTGAAAATTGAAATAAGGAAAAATTTGAATCATTATTTACAAGTATAATTACCATTTCATAATCTCTTATTCTGTCTTATTCTGCCCTATCACCACAAGAAGTCGTTGTGGGCCTCGAGAAAACTAATGAAATTAATTGTTGTTGTTGTTGTCACGTTAACTTCACTCCTGGTTGAGCGTGGTTTAAGGCTTTCATCAGAGATGTTCTCACCTTTGGAGGCGCTCCACCAGGGCTTCGCATCCTTCACTTTTTTCCAGGGTGCGGGCATGCCCTCGTGTTCGTCATTGTTATGCTTTGGGTGATTTTTAGACTTTTGAGCGATGTACGATTTTTTTTTATTTCTTATTTTTAATTTTTTTTTTTTTTAAAGTTAGAGTCTGTCTTAGTCCTCTTTTCAGAGCCACTCCAACGCTGGGGAAAAAAAAACAAAAACAAAAACAAAAACAAACAACAACAAAAATCCAGTAATTGCCGGTGTCTGTCCGTGGCTGACTGGTCCGTGTGTACTTCTACAGAGCACAAGGGACCTCTCACCGAGTTTCAGACTCTGGCGATTTCTTCCTCCGTGATGTAGTCGTACTCCGGGAAAAAAAGAAAAAAAAAAGAAAAAAAAAACCAGAAATGAATGAATGAAAACTATATTTAATACCGTGTCCCTCTGTGGTGTGTTGTTTCGCTGTATTTAGTCCGCCATTGGTTTCCGTTCTGGGGACGTCCAGGGTGCCTTGGCAGCTGGTGTAGTTGGTTGTAGGTGTTGAACAGCCACCATAAGAATTCGGCGGGTGGCAACCGGTCTCTGTCGTTGTGGTTGTGTTCGTAATATTCCGGTTTCTTTTTTCTAATTTTTGCTGTACTCTGATCTACTTAGGAGGGCAGTTTCTTTTTTTTCTCTTTTCTGTCTGCGTCGTGGTGGCGAATGTTTGATTTTTTTTCGCTGACGTTGTCTGTATTACTATCGGCATCCTTTCTTGATGTAGGCTCTGTTTTTGTCTCCTTGTCTTTTGTCTCCGTCCTTGTTTGAGTGTCCTTGGTAGACGCCTTATTTTTTTCCGTTTGCGTGTGGGCAGTCGTGAGTGTTGTCTTCTTTGTTTCCTTATTTTCGCAGTGTTTTGTTTTCTGTGTTTCTTTTGTTGTCTTCTAGCACGTCGACCTGTTCAGATAATTATGTAACTTAATACTAAATGTCACTTGACTTTACACAAAGTTAAGTACATTAAATATATGATATGCATCATTTATAATACTATTTTGAATTTCAAGTATAGACATGCATTCTATTAATTCTGTGTAAGCCCAGAAATATTACTACATTATATTTATTATGCAATTTCAATATTCTCTGATTTTGCACACAAGTTAAAGATTGATAAATATGAGATGACAACTTTCGGTATATGGTAAACAGTTGGTGTGTATGAGTGTACACTTGGTGAACACCGTGTTGCTGTATTTTTTTTTTTTTTTTTTTTTTTTTTTGGGGGGTATTTCTGTGTGCGTGCTTGAATGTGCTTTGCGATATGGAACGTCGACTTTCTTGAAAACACGTTTCAACACGAACACAGACCAAAGCTAACTACTTCGAAAGTTTTTATTTCTTTTGAAGGAAAGAAATACTGTAGTACTAGTGGTGTGTGATTGGGTAAGTTGTCACGTTTTATGTTATCTTTCGACTGCATAATTATTACAACATGTTACATTCTTATTCGAGTAATAATTGATAATATTAACCAAAAGCATATTTAATTCAAAGGAGTAGTGTTTATTTATACACACATACACCAGAAAGTGCTTAGGTCTATATATAATTTCATATCCTTAATTATGATAGGAATACAATCTTTGAAATTAACTAAAGAACCGAGTTCTGTTTGACTGAAACTCGTAGTAAGAATATTTTCACAGAAACGTTGAAGTGTTTCGCGGTGTGCTATTGTGCTATTGATCATAGCATATCTTGACATTTCCTACTTGACGTGAACAAAGAACGGCTGTGTTGTAACACCGACCTCTTTGGCAAGTGTGCTGCCTTGTACTGAGGTCACGAGAAGGCACCTTTTTAGTTCAAGGACATATCACGGCGCGCGCCATATTATCATTCTTTCATATCTGACGGTTACCTATCCGGAGAACATAATATAAAAAAATATATATAAGTTCTTGTACAATAAATACATGCACGTGAGCATGTTAATATTCTCTGATACATGTGCATGTATATATTATGCAATCCTGTAAGCAAACATGTTTATATGATGAGTATGTGTTCATGTTTGTTATAAAAAGTAAATTTAATCTCTCTAAGGTTACACACACCAACGTAAGCATACATACACATAAACACACACACATACATAAAAAGAAAGAAAGAAAGAAAGAAAGAAAGAAAGAAAGAAAGAAAGAAAGAAAGAAAGAAAGAAAGAAAGAAAGACTTGATATAGAAAGGAACATGAACAATGAACAATATATTATTTTATTAGTGTAGTAAAGTACTTTTAGGTCTGTATAATGTATGTAAAAATACGTTTATCAACAGCATAATTAAGCGCATTGACAGTGAGCAATGATTACTCACGACACCCGACTTCTCCAGAAGTGGATAGTTTTCATAATTGCGATTCAGCTCTCGACAGTTGAAGGTACCGTTACATTTTTTTTTCCTATGAGAGGATGAATACATTATTATTATGCCCGTTTCTAATATGAATATAATGATTTTGTGTTATGATACTCTTATATCATTATATTAAACACTGTTACTTTCATAATGAAACTGTTTTAGCGACAGTAACAACGTCATGTGACATCCCTTCAGTCGATGAAGGACAACAAACGAAACTGACCTGCATGTTCAGTGAAGACATCAGCCGGGCACAAGTGGACTTCAAAGTGGAGCTTTACAGTCTGAAGCGCGAACCTCTTTCAGGTGCCCATTGAAAAAAAAATATATATCATAGTTCTAGATCATAATGACTTTGAGAAAAAAATGTTTTACACAATGGAGAAAAGTATTGATTAACCTCTTCAATAAATTAAATTCTGTATTTCATCAACATTTGCAAATATTTTCCACTGACAAATTCCGTTTTCATACAAACATAAGATTATTTTATATCTTAATTCGGACGAAATTTCAAGGGCTCTTATTTTTTGTAGAAAATAATTTAAGTGTTGCTTTCATTTCACATCTCCTGAATCATGCAGTGTATGTTTTCTTATGATGGCAAATAGTCGACTCGAACTTTTCATATATGTATGGGTGTGTGTGTGTGTGTGTGTGTGTGTGTGTATTTGTTTGTTTGTGTGTATGTGTATGTGTGTGTTTGTGTGTGTATGTGTATATGTTATGTGTATGTGTTAAATGTGTGTGTGTGTGTGTGTGTGTGTGTGTGTGTGTGTGTGTGTGTGTGTGTGTGTGTGTGTGTGTGTGTTTGTATGTGTGCGTTTGTGTGTGTAGATTTATGGCAGCCAGTATATCATTTGCTGCAATATACTTTCGTCTTCTGAACCTCTAATACCACCACAACATGTATGCACGTTTAACATTACACGTGAGATTATAATGTACATGTGCTGCTTTTCGAGTGTTTATGAAGTCATGAAATATATTAACTTAGAGAGGGATTCTGTTTACTAAAATATAATATTACGTTTGTCTTCATGTTGTAGTGGCAATCCTTGACTGCGTTTGGTTCAACGGGAAGCTTGATTGTCGAGTACATTCTTGCTGTTCATTTGACAGGAAGGTAACAGACAATGCCACTTTGGTTATTTTAAATGCAACGCAAGATCTTGTTGGAAAATACATGTGCCATGTTGTGCCATCTTCGCCTGGGTCATCACATTTTTGTAATTTTACTGTAAACAAGATTGTATCAACAGGTGAGAAGAAACCCTACATAGTCTCAAACGGAGAGGTGGCTAGCTCAATAATGAGATAGATAGATAGATAGATAGATAGATAGATAGATAGATAGATAGATATATAGATAGATAGATAGATAGATAGATAGATAGATAGATAGATAGATAGTGTGACTGCCTTGATTATGTAACACATATTATGTATTAATTAATATTATTTTACAGATTAATTATCATTCCGTCCCAGAATATTAGTTTCTACCCAATTCGACGGGGTCATTTGCGGTCTGGAGAGACTAAGTCAAACTCTGGGTATTATTTCTTCTGATTAATCTCCCTACCGAAGTGTTACTTGTCCGAAGCAAGTTACTTCTTGATCTGAATCTTGTCAGTTATTTAGTACGTTTACTAACATATTACATATAACCTCCAATTTCCAGCTCTAGGTGACCTTTCCTAAAACTGTACGTGACCGACTTATGAACAATTTATTACGTCACTGCCTGCCCCCACACCTCTTACCTGTACACTACCTGTCTAACGAAATGACGAAAGTGGAAGGGTGAAACTTCACAAAATTTATTAAAAAAACTAAAGTACAATTAATAAGATTGTCAGAAGGCAAATGAAATTAGCATAGGTTGGAGATCGCAGATCTCTTAAGACAAAATAACAGGATTATGCTAATTTAGGATCTATAGGAATCTCAATCTTTTGTTATTCACTTTACTACTGAGAAATAAGAAATTCAGAAAATCAGAAATCTACGAATACTCGTCGAACACATTACAGACATTTATCGAGCATTTACATGATTCACCTGGTTATCATGCATGCATGGCAGTTTCGTTGTTGGTGATTCAAGCAAAAACCAGTAGGCAAAGATTCTGAAGGTTATGGTGCCAGCCCAAATTCAGTCCACAGAATTGTTTATGAATTACACATGAATCATCCATTGCACAATTAAGTTCACAGTTCACACACTATTTAACACGGCTCCACAATGGAGGATGAAAGTGATAGGTGGCCCTGCCTATTTCAAAACTTTCCGTTGCGACAACTCACAGAGTCACTTGGGTTTAGCCAACACTGCTTAACGTCTCTTCTGTGACAGTCACTGGAATCTCTCACCAGAATTCAAACTGCTCAAACACATCTAACGAGTACCTGATGGTTTTGATACTCACTCTGGAACTGATGTCTATCTCTTCACTACTAGACACTTCCTGGCTCTGTCAATGTTCTAGACTGCAAGCGCCCAAAGTCCTCACATCAATCATATTGACTACAGTATGGGTTCAGATACCCCTCATCAGACTGCTGAGTTTCCAGAGTTATGGAGAGTTCAACCTGCTAGCTGGCTGCTTCTAGTTGTGATTTCTAGTGGCTCTACTAGCGGTTGCGGTAACAGCTGATTCTGAAGCTGCAAATATATGATTGTCTGAGCATCAATGCTCGGTTTCAATAAGAGTTTCAGTCTATAACTTTATTCTCATCATAATAGTTTAATTTCTTTACAAGGTTTACAATTAGACATTCATTTTCCATCAAAGAATGAAATTACAGTAAGTTTACAACAAGTCAAAGTTAACATATATTTTAATAAAATGCAGACACGTCTATCTGAGCTACAATCTTACATTCAGAGTTCTAACTTAACCAGACATTACCTTTCAGCCAAAAGACATGGGGCATCTCAGTGTCCTGTCTAAGTCGAGTCTGCCTATATATGCAAGTTGTTAATTTTTCATGGTACCGCGCCGAACAATGCGCCTATAAGCACGGCAGTCATAGCGTCTGGCCTCAGAGAAGTTAGTTCTTGTACAGCATTTCCCCTTTTGTGTGTGTCGTCTATGTTGTGTTAGAGTTCTCTTTAGATCTATGGTTTTCTAAGGCAGCTCACTCCTTTGGAGTTTAACCAACGCATGAGTTGTGCGTGCGTGCGTGCGTGCGTGCGTGCGTGCGTGCGTGCGTGCGTGTGTGTGTGTGTGTGTGTGTGTGTGTGTGTGTGTGTGTGTGTTTCGCTCACACTCACTCCAGATGCCGTGATAGACCTTTCATCTTCAAGATGTTCTCAGTCTTGGTTTGCTTCTGGGGGGAACTCGCGGTGGTCTGAGGTGGATGGCAGGAGGGCTGGTGGAAGGGGGTGAAACAGGTCGCACCAGTTTGGCGCACACCCTCAACCTCTATCCGCCAACGCATAACGCATGAGTTCTGTCCTCTTCTCTTAAGTAGCTTATTTTCTATGGCGACCCATATTATGTAATTCTAGCCGGACTGGCTCCGGCATGCAGCTATACATGCCTACAACCTAGCATGTAGTTCAGACAAGGATAGCTCAGGTCCCTTAGATCTTTAATCCGATTATACGAGATTTTGCTACGCAATTCGACCCTTTTGTGAACTAGGTCAACAATAATTTAAAATTATAATAAATATATATTAAAATTAAATTATATCGCATCTAGATTGCATTTTTGGTGCTACAGATAGACAGATAGATAGATAGATAGATAGATAGATAGATAGACAGATAGATAATAAATAGACAGAGAGACATATAGATAGATAGATGAATAAATAAATAAATATATATATATATATATATATATATATATATATATATATATATATATATATATATATATATATATAGATAGATAGATAGATAGATAGATAGATAGATAGATAGATAGATAGATAGATAGATAGATGGATGGATGGATGGATGGATAGATAGATAGATAGATAGATAGATAGATAGATAGATAGATAGATAGATAGATAGATAGATAGATAGATAGATAGATAGATAGATAGATAGATAGATAGATAGTGTATATGTGTGTGTGACTGGTATTATGATTGGTGCTTTTTCATTTATGAAGAAACATAATAATTTTGTCCGAACACTCTTAATTTTTAGCAACAGTTTATTATACATTTGATAAGCATTTTAATTATAAAGGTATATTGCTCTACTTTCAGAGTAAAAATAATCTATTCTTCCTATTATTATGTTCTATTTTTGCAAAAAATATCTCACAAATGTCTCCTAAATGTTTATCTTCTGATATCAGATGAATGGGAAACAGACAATTGAATTCTAGCTGTTGAGTAACGATATGATGACATTTTTTCCCATCATATTTTGTATCTATGACTATAATAAAGTGTGATATGTAAAATATGTTTATTGTGCGGATGAGTTATATAAGGTATCTTTCTGGTTTATGTTTATTTTATAATTTGTTTCAAATCTCTTTTCATATTAGACAGACCTACAGCTATAGGAACGGACGGAGTAGAATCTAACAGTTCTCCAGTTGTGCCTGTGGTAGTGGGAGTGGTAGTCTCTGTTGCTGTTGCTGTAATAGCCATTATCGTCATTGTTTACATGCGGTTTGTATAGTACAATTATTAAGCACTGATTCATAATAATTAAATATTATGTTACGTATTGTTTTTTATTGAACAACACACTGAAGTGGGAAATATTGAACTAGAAAGTGAATGTGATAAATACAATTGTTGAATTTGTGCTATAAATGTTCAGTATTGCATCAGCACTATTTGCAACGCAATGTCATACAATCATATAGAATATGATTCAATTATCAACATCGTTATTATAGCAAAGTCTTCTATAACAAATATATACCACTATTTAATAACCACTACTTTCATCATAAACACGATTATCTTTATCCTCTCTATATAATATTATCATTTCTTTGTTTATATACCACTAGTTCAATTACCACTACTTTCATCATAAACACGATGGCTTTATCCTCTCTATATTATATTATCATTTCTTTGTTTATATTCAACTAGTCGGAAGGGACGTTGTCGTAATGTGCTAAGTGACAACATTCCGACAGAAGACAAAACTTCAGAAAGTGAAGATTCTCAAAGGCAAAGTTTGACTAATGAAGAACCTGCACATGAGTAAGTGATCTATTTGTTTCTTAGTTTCTTCACAGTAGGACGCTCTTTTAGATTATTGTCTCTAGCGTGGCTGATATCTTCCACTAATTTGTTTTTTCTGCTAACAATGATTCAAGAGGCCTGCATTTATCAAAATGTATTGTATATGTTTTGTTTATTAGGTTATGCACTAATAGTACAAAATCAAGTTCTTATAATTATCCACATTCTAAAAGTTATTATTATGTTTGATTTTGATACATCAACAGTCCTCACCAAGTGCTAATTATAAACATGTGAAATGGAAACACACACACACACACACACACACACACACACACAAACACACACACTTGCAAGACAGATAGACGGATAGAGAGAGAGAGTGACAGACAGAGAGAGAGGGGGGGGCAGATTGACAGATGTTAGGTCAGGGGCTAAGTCGCCAAGCTATAATGATATCTAAATGTTAAAATAACGCAAGAAACAGAGAAACACCACACATCTCTACTTGATTTCTTAATTCCCAATTTGAGTCTTGGTTGATCGATGATATTTCAATTTTGAAATGAATAAAACTATTGCGCGTGAAATATCCACTCGTCTAAGTAATATATTAAAAATTACTAATAATTTTGTAGGAATTTAACAAATATTAATAGCAAAAGGTAATGCAGATGTACGGATTAATAGTCAATATAAGCGTACTTAATGCTTTAAGCAAGAAATTGTGATTTTTAATAGCAATGTGACATAACAAAAATAGGTTACCAGAAACAAGTTGATATGCATAATATTGTGATTTTTAATAGCAATGTGACATAACAAAAATAGGTTACCAGAAACAAGTTGATATGCATAATATTGTGATTTTTAATAGCAATGTGACATAACAAAAATAGGTTACCAGAAACAAGTTGATATGCATAATATTGTGATTTTTAATAGCAATGTGACATAACAAAAATAGGTTACCAGAAACAAGTTGATATGCATAATATTGTGATTTTTAATAGCAATGTGACATAACAAAAATAGGTTACCAGAAACAAGTTGATATGCATAATATATCGATCGCTTGCCATTTATCGTCCACGCGTTACACTGACAATTTTGCAATATATGGGTATAATGATGATGTTTTAAGATCATCATAGACAATTGCAAGAAATATTACATTTGCTCGAACTATGGTTTAGTGGAAACTTGTAATATACGCAAAACATATCAATGAATTATTATCAGAGTTGAAATGCAACGCAATTATTATCAGATTAATATTCTTAATGGTAGCAACATTAAAGCAGTTAATATGTTGTTCCTTTTGAGCACATTTTGAGTCACATGTGCAATTGAAGGAGAAACGACACTCATATTTGAATCAAACAATAAAAGACGATTTAAAAAAAAATATTTAGATGCACCTGCAGTTCATGAAGTTCTCTCGAGTCATGCATTGTGCGTGTGATAGCGCATGAGTTACTAAATTACATTGAATATTCGAGTGTATACGCGTACGCACGCACACACATACACTCACGCGCGCGCACACATATATACATATGCATTTCTTTACTAACTGATTATTATACAAATATACATTTTAAAAATTTGCTAACATACTTAAGGTAATATATTATTTTCTTTATACTGAAAATGTACTTGATTTCTAATTTTAATATGTTAAATTTTCAAAAGAAATTCTGAAGTCGACACTCTGTTAGAGAAATCTGAATCAGTCTATTTTGATACGACGGACTCAAATACTGCTTTGGATATTATCGACGAGAAGTGTCCTAAGGAAACCAGAGGATATGTACAGAAATCAACAAATAAACCAGGGTAAGTGGGAAAGAAAGTTATATTAATATCAGCAACATGTACGTGTTTAAATCAATCTCATATGCAAAAGAATTTCCTAAATTGCTAGTTTCTTGTAAAAATGTTCCTAAAATCTACGCACTCTAGTGTAAAATGCAGCATTTCAGAGATAAAGTGTAAATATTTCAGTATGTTACTACTATTATTCACAGCAAATATACGAACGTGCACAAAAGAGGATGCAAACTGAAAGGCAAAATAGGTATCTATGTCGTCTTCAGGAGAAACAGAAAAAAAAAACTACCCAGGGTGTCGCCGCTATACTCTGGAGTGACTTTGTAATAATGACTTATACCAACTATGTATAATTAGTTATGATACAAGACATCTACAAGTGCCGGTGCAGAGCATGGGTCACTGGTTAAATATGTATATCTGCAACTGTTACGCTGATATACTGGTACGTCGCCAATTTGGCTCCGCCCCCAACTCAGATTCAGCTGAGATTTAATGTTTATGAATAATTATATATATAGAAACGATTATAATTTAACGAACAGAGGACAAGACGTAATCATTACATTATGCAACTACGAAAATAACGATAGAACTAACAAACACGCGTTTTAAAATAATAACAAGAAATTTAATTAAAAGAAAGTTAACAAGATTTAGAAAATTCAGTTCATCCTAAGCCAGTTCATTTGTACGGAAGTCACGTTCCGGATGGGAACTTAGCTTATGTATTGAAATAACGTCAGTCTGGTAGACTTGAATTTTGCCAGCCAATAGATCGGCACGTCCCAATTCAGCCGGGACAAGTAGAACGGCCACACAGGCACAGCCACACAGGCAAACAACAGGCAGCTATAAACGAGCAGCCGAGAATACACAGTAACAAGAAAAAACCCTGCAACACAAACAATTGCAAAGCCTAAGTGTCCAGTCCAGTGCTCGATTAATAATTACTAAGTTTGGCATAGGCCTCTGAAAGGAAGAATATTAATATATTCATAAATAAACATAGTATATAACATCTTAATAAAACTTAACCATTCACACAAATACAAAGACGCTTTTACCTATATAGCCAGGGTTTTCTTCTCTCATATACCCAGTGTTGTTTTGGGCGGACTACCCTTTCAGTCGTCACCCTCAGACGATTTTTCAGGAAGTAGTGAATATAACATTTTCACTGTGGTTTTTATTACCCTGCTTTTACCAGCTTCTGACCTGTTCAATTCATTAGCTCTAAGATGATTATGTCCCTCTAACAACTCTAACCACCCGCTAAGCGTACACACTGACCACACGCTGACCGCCTCGCTCGCAGACATCAAACATCGCAGACATCAAACGCCAGTCCCTAAATCTTCCACACATGTCTCTCATTCATTTCAGGGCTTCCCTTCTCTGTAAACAGGACGCAATACGCACTCATTCCACAAATGAAAATTTATATAAAATATATATGTGGGAATATTTTCCCATCATACAACACAGGGATATTTTACGTAGAACTCAATGATGAACGCATTATCCAAGTGTCTTAAATACACATCTGCAGAGTAATATTAAAATCACAGAGTAAAATGTCAATAAATTAGGTTACAAGATGACTACAACCTCCCGGTCATGACCTAGTGCAATTGTATTTATTGAGATTGTTGGCTTTCGCAAATGAAAACTGGCATATTATAAGAAAGACATTAATATATGTCAAGGAAGGTCAGGAAAATATAATCTTAAATAAAAACCGAAAAAAGGAGCAAAACCTCAAAACTATCACATGAGCTGACGGAAGAATTAAATGAGAATTAATCCTTAAATATCACGAATGAAAGACAACAAAAAACATCGGAGAACAAATCTATCAATAGCACACTACTACATTTACTAAATGTTATAATACTTCCAAATATATTTTTTTTTATATTTCAGTGATCGTGCAGTTTTCAACAAAATGTATGTGGGGAAAATATTTCACATCGATTTTATGCAAATAAAATTAATTTTACTTGCTTTCTGTCTCTCTAGATTTTCACATGTAAAACATAATTCTATAGTTATCAAATAGAAATTGATTTTGGGATACAACATGTATAACACTTCATAATTATTCAATCAAGCATATAGTTTTTATTCCGATAATAAACTAACAACTTATATGTGTATATTTCTTTTTTTAAAAACAAACAAAAAATAGAACAAAAAAGAATCATTTAAGTTTAAATGCATAGGCTGGGTGGATTAAACGTCCTTAGCAAATTGTTTTGTACTATGTTTGAAAGTTTCAGCCGTGAAAAGACTACTTTGGGTTAGTAAAGTGACGGCAATTCTTTTGCAGACTAAAGATAAACTTCTGACACAACACACTAGGATGAGGAATATTCTAAGCAATCTAAGAGCAACTAGCTAATGGGATGGCAGTATTTAGTCCTGAAGTATAACTAGCTTGTAGTAGGGATTTATTTAGTTCTGAGGTATAACTAGCTTGTGGGATGGTAGTATTTAGTTCTGAGGTATAACTAGCTTGTAGTATGGTAGTATTTAGTCCTGAGGTATAACTAGCTTGTGGGATGGTAGTATTTAGTTCTGAGGTATAACTAGCTTGTGGGATGGTAGTATTTAGTCCTGAGGTATAACTAGCTTGTAGTATGGTAGTATTTAGTCCTGAGGTATAACTAGCTTGTAGTATGGTAGTATTTAGTCCTGAGGTATAACTAGCTTGTGGGATGGTAGCATTTAGTCCTGAGGTATAACGAGGTTAAACGAGAAATCAGGTCAGGAGCAGAGAGGAGAGTCTTTGTGCTCTCACATACCACAGAAAGATAATTATAAGGAATATATACATGTTTATTTTATAATATAAAATTTGCCTGTTTAAAGGATAGGGACACAAAGTCGTTAGAAGAAGCAAGTTAATGTTTTAAAGTATTTAATGTTAGTACATTATCGTTCACTTGTTGCATTTCTATGCTAGCGATACCGTCTTGAAAAAATAATATTTATTCGAATTCAGATACTTTTAACCACTACAAAATACATATGCATTAAATGATATATTTTTTAAATAGGAATTTAATGTGTTCTTTACATTGCAATGAATAGACTGGATACAGCGTCGCATTGATTGGAATATATTATATATAATAAATTGAAAAATTGAAAAGTTGAACGTTGAAAAATTGAAAAGTTGAAAAATTAGACCACACACACACTCTGAGGATGAAGATGTGATTGAAACGAGAAACATTACAAGAAACCTCAAATGTAACTACGGGAAAGATTACTCTAAAGATTCAACTGCTGAAAGTTATATATGACCATTTGTTTTAATAATGTGTTCTCTCAGTGTGCATTACTTGCGTGATTGCAAAATTAAAAAATTACATTTAATGTGCGAAATATAGTGTATTTGGATATTAAAACTGTTAATGAAATGAAATTACATTAATTTGTAAATCTTTCAGAAGACCACATATGTTTGAAGATGGCCAACAGTCAGAGAAAATGACAGAAGCAAAACATTCTGATACTACGATCTCAGAGACAGAAGATATTAATTTAGATACTGACAATAAGTGTAGCTTTCTGCAAGAAACAACTACTATCCAAGGGTAAGTGATATTTAAATTGGTATTAACGTGTGTAAATCACTCGAAGATGTGTGTCTCTGGAAATGAGTATATGGAGTGTTTAGCATGATAAGAACATCAGAGTAAAATGCAATGCAGATTAATGTAATAGAGATAACAATATGTGACATCGATCACAATACAATACATGACAAATTTTAACGAAATATATCTTCAGGGATAATCTACTCGCGTTTGTAAGTTAGTAAATCAGAATTATAATCAGTCACCGTATGTGAATTTATAAAATTCAGTTCAACACTATGAAGCAGACATTTACGCTAAGTAAGCTTCATGACAATATAAGGTCTATGAGAATGAATTATGTTTCAATCACACACTGCCCGAAATTCAAGCTATACAATTAAATATGAATTCATTCAAATAAAAGCGCCTAACTAGACGGAATTGATATTGATTTATTTCATCAGTATAAGTAACGACAACCTCGCAATAGCGGAGCTATGGTTCAGTTTTACATGTGGGAATAATTTAATGACCCACTATAGCATTGATTGTCCCAAATATTAATTATGAGTTTAGTTTAAACGCTGGTAACTGTCACATGATCTAACCTACTCTTCCAGCCGTAGGACTTCGAATATAAAATTCAAAAGAGCTGAGGCAGTAATTTGCCCTTATATGATGTAAATCATCACAATCAGAATATCTGAATCGTAATAAAAACAGCCAAACACATTTGAATTTAGTTCTAGCAGACTCGATTTGTGTATAAGCATCACTAAAAGTGAAGATAGCATAACTGATCGATGGTTGACTTTAATCAGGATAGCATTAACTTACAAAATCACCTGAGTTTAAATTACAATTGCATTAAGAAAATTTAAATTATAATGGTATTAAGAGGCCTTCTGAGGGAGTGTAAGGGAGGTGATTACAGACCTTCGTCTTAGATCATTATTCCATGATGTTCAATTTTTTATGACCTTTACTGTTAATATCTCCGGTTGTAATTATGGACATAGAAAGTCGCATACTAAATTAAAACTGTGCAAGATTAAATTGTCAAGAACACGTTTGACTGCCATCACTAATTAGTCCTTCCTGAGAGTAAGTTATTTATGCTAAATAATTATTATTAGTGCTTTATTTCTACAGAGATTTAAACGACTCACGTTCCGCTTCCTTTCAACCTGATTCAGAAAACTGTACCCCGTGTTTACCAAATTTGGATAAAGGCGCACCTGCAGTACCAGATAATGCAGAGATGGATTCACATAATACTCCTTCACACACCTTACCGTTTAGTGATGCCAATCCAAACATTAAAGAAGAATCTACCGTGAATGATAAAGACAGTCGACCGTGTTCATTAGCAGCACAAGATCCGCTCGTTAACGCAACAAATGGAAATCACACGGATGTATCCGAGAAAACAGAGTGAGTATCATTCCTGTTCGTTCATTAATACAGTCCTGTCAGGTTTTAAAGAATGGGCAATGATCGTTTAAATATAATAAAATTTCAAAAGTCATATCCATGATATTGCGCCAATGAAGCGAATCATTATTAAAGCAATCGGATGTATACCCTCGGCTGATTTGTATTCATACATTCCAGTGCGAACTAAAGTTAATTTGACATTTGTTGATTGACAAGAAACACTTTGTGTACATTTAAAAACATTTTATACTTAATGAAAATAATCCACTTTGTAAAGTATATATATTTATTTCATTTAGTTCATTTATTTCATTTGCTGTCCAATCTATGATACCTCCAGTGTAGCTTACTACAGGTATTGCGTATGCATTAAGGGCTTGTATTTTGTTCGCCCCATTTAGCTTGGACTTCAGGACTTGTCTAACACGTTTTTCATATTCTCTCTTAACTTTGGACTTCACTTCTCTCTGCATATTTTCTTGATGTTGTAGTATCCCAAGATACTTATATCCATTTTCCATTGAAACATCGTTGATTTTTCCGATGTCGAATTGCAGGCCTTCTGTTGTTTTGACCTTGCCTTTCTGGATGATAATTCGTCCACATTTCTCAAGGCCGAATTTCATGTTGATGTCCTCGCTGCAGATCTTGACAGTATTGATCAGGGATGTGATGTCACGTTCATTTTTACCGTACAGCTTGAGATCGTCCATGTACAGTAGATGGCTGATGACCTGTCCTGCTTTCATTTTGTATCCTAACCCTGTTTTCTGGATCACTTGACTGAGAGGATTCAGTGCAATGCAGAACAGCAGTGGCGATAAGGAATCACCTTGGAAGATTCCACAATTTATTGCTATGTCTGCAATATTTGTGTTGTTGCATGTGAGGGTGGTTTTCCAGTTTTTCATTGACTCCTGAATTAGGTTCTGTATTGATGGCGCTACTTTGTACAATTTTAATGTTTCAATTATCCATGAATGTGGGACTGAGTCATAGGCCTTTTGATAATCAATCCATGCCATTGCAAGATTTGTTCTTCGTTTCTTGCTGTCAGTCACTATTGCCTTATCAATTGCCAATTGGTCCTGAATATTGTTTGTTTCAAGATGAGTCATGATTTTGTTAGCTATAATTCCTGATAGTAACTTCCAGGTGGTTGATTATTATTATTATTCAGTCTCTTTCCACGACTTCTGTTTGACTGTCGGCTGAGATCCTAGGTCTCGGAATCTTACCAAGATTCTGGGAGATCCAAAGTTTTACGGAGGATGTGGGCACTTCCGAGGAGCGCTGCTTTGAGTAGTGGAGCGATTCTGTGGTTTCCAGGGAGTTTATTCAGGTAGCCTTCCAATTCTGATGTTATGTTCCCCAAGGCTCCTATCACTATTGGTATCACTTCTGCTTTTACATTCCACAGTCTCTGGATTTCTAATCTGAGGTCTTGGTATTTTGCTATTTTTTCTCTTTCTTTTGTTTTTATGTTTCTATCACTTGGAACAGCGACATCAATAATTGTTACTGTTCTGTTGGTCTTATTGAGAACTACAATGTCTGGTCGTCTTGCAGGAATCACCCGGTCTGTTCTTATCTCGAAGTCCCACAGTATTTTGACTTCTTCTGTTTCGATGACTGCTTCTGGTTGATGCATCCATGTTCTTTCTGGGGTTTGTATGCCATAGTTCTCACACAGATTTCTATGTATGTGTTTTGCCACTTCATTGTGTCGTTTGGTGTATTCTGTTCCAGCCAGAACCTGACATCCAGATAGTATGTGTTCTGTTGTCTCATCCATGGATTTGCAAAGTCTACATTTGGAATCATTTGAAATTTTCATGATTTTCGTTTTGTGTGCTTTGGTGTTGAGTGCTTGATCTTGTGCAGCTGTTATGAGTGCTTCTGTTTCTGCTTTCAATCCTGCCTCTTTCAACCATTTGTACGTTGATTGCTTTGTTGATATTTCGTCTGCTTGTCGTACATATTGGCCATGTAGAGGTTTCTGTCTCCAGGTATGTGCTAGTTCTTGCTTCGTTGTTTTTTTCCATGTTTCTTTGTCTGTTTCTGGTGGTTGGAATAGTCCACTCCTTTTTACTAATTCTATCAGTGGATCATCTTTATTGTTATTCCAGATGTAGTCCACAAGACCAATGACTTCTCCTTCAATGACATGTTTAATTTTCTTGAGACCTCGGCCTCCCATTTTTCGAGATACATAGAGTCTGTCTACGTCTGCTTTTGGGTGTAAGGCTTTATGTATTGTGAGTAGTTTTCTTGTTTTCCTGTCCAGTTCATTTATTTCATTTGCTGTCCAATCTATGATACCTCCAGTGTAGCTTACTACAGGTATTGCGTATGCATTAAGGGCTTGTATTTTGTTTGCCCCATTTAGCTTGGATTTCAGGACTTGTCTAACACGTTTTTCATATTCTCTCTTAACTTTGGACTTCACTTCTCTCTGCATATTTTCTTGATGTTGTAGTATCCCAAGATACTTATATCCATTTTCTATTGAAACATCATTGATTTTTCCGATGTCGAATTGCAGGCCCTCTGTTGTTTTGACCTTGCCTTTCTGGATGACAATTCGTCCACATTTCTCAAGGCCGAATTTCATGTTGATGTCTTCACTGCAGATCTTGACAGTATTGATCAGTGATGTGATGTCACTTTCATTTTTACCGTACAGCTTGAGATCATCCATGTACAGTAGATGGCTGATAACCTGTCCTGCTTTCATTTTGTATCCTAACCCTGTTTTCTGGATCACGTGACTGAGAGGGTTCAGGGCAATGCAGAACAGCAATGGCGATAGTGAATCACCTTGAAAGATTCCACAATTTATTGCTATGTCTGCAATATTTGTGTTGTTGCATGTGAGTGTGGTTTTCCAGTTTTTCATTGACTCCTGAATTAGGTTCTGTATTGATGGCGCTACTTTGTACAATTTTAATGTTTCAATTATCCATGAATGTGGGACTGAGTCATAGGCCTTTTGATAGTCAATCCATGCCATTGCAAGATTTGTTCTTCGTTTCTTGCTGTCAGTCACTATTGCCTTATCAATTGCCAATTGGTCCTTCGTTCCTCTGCTGCCTGGTCTAGCACCCTTTTGTTGATAGTTTAGAATTTTGTTTGTTTCAAGATGAGTCATGATTTTGTTAGCTATAATTCCTGATAGTAACTTCCAGGTGGTTGATAGGCATGTGATTGGTCGATAGTTGTTTGGTGTTGCGCCTTTCTGTGTATCTTTCATAATCAGACTTGTTTTTCCCTTTACCATCCATGCTGGTAAGGTTCCTGGTTTGATTAGTATGTCTTGCAGTTGTTCACCAAGTCTGCCATGTAAGGAGGTAAACTTTTTCAGCCAGAATATTTGTATTTGATCTGGTCCTGGGGCTTTCCAGTTTGCCATATTTCGAACCTTCTTCTTAATGTCTTTCTCACTGATTGTTACGGTGCATTGTTCAGGTGTTTCTTTATGATCAACTTTCAGTTCTTGAATCCATTTGGCGGAAGTGTTATGCGTATTTGTATTGCTCCAAATGTTTTCCCAGAAGGTCTTAGTATCATGAATGTTTGGTATTTGTTGTTCTGTTCTGAAATTTCCTTTAAATTCTTGGTATAGTCTTCCAGGGTCAGTTCGGAATATTTTGTTCTGTTGGAATTGCTGACCTCTTGCAATGTATCTCTTCAGACGGTGACTGAGTCCTTGAAGTCTTTGCTTTGCATCTTCTATTGCAGTCTTAGTGTTTCTGCAGTTGAGATGGTATTTGGCGACCAATCTTGCCTTCATTTTCCCCTTATTTTGTTCTGCTGCTGTCATTTGGCTTATTTCTCTTCTAGTACACTCTATTTTCTTTTCTATTCTTTTCTTCCATGGTGGTATTGATGGTTTCTGTGTTTGTACTGTGTCTGGCCTTATATATCTTTCAATTACCTTTGCGGTGGCGTATATTAGACAGTTGGTTTCTGTAATATCTTTTGTGGGGATATGTTTTAATACTTCATTTGCATTCTCAATTGCTATCCATAGATCTTTGCTGTTTTGCAGCCTTCTTGTTGGTGTTCTGTCTTCATATGACTTATTTTTGTCCATGAAGCATTTTATGTCTTCAAACAAGCGTTGTTGTTCTCCAGTGAAGTGGCATGGGATTTCCCCAACGAAGTTATCAACTAGAATTGACTGTTGTGATATTGTGAAATTTTCAATGACTTCAGTGTCATTGTATCGGGTTGTAGTGTTCTCTTGTTGTTGTTCTATCTCTTGTATTTCAAGAGCTGTAAGAAGCCTATTTTGTAATATCACTCTCTTCTGATCTAGGAGCCGTTGTTCTCTAATCATATCATCTGGATGGTTTTTTAGCCAGTGTTCATACATGCGTTTTCTATATCCTCTTGTTGTTGGCTGGCTTTGATAGTAGGAAACCATGATTTGTATGTTGTCCTCTCTGGTCCATTTCCTCCGAGTTTTTCCATGTGTTTCAGTAGCCCTTTTTTCACTAGAACACCCCGAAACATCAGTGCCTAGCGCAGACCTTGTTAGCCCGGGCGAAGTCTGATCCGGTATGGAATCAAAGTTTGTTTTCTCCATCATGAATGGGATGGGCAAGCGTGTATTTTGGAGGGATCCGCTTTTCCCTCCCACGATATTCCAGAGTTGGACTCTGGATGTTATCCCTATTACCACTTTTACTATTGTTATTATTATTATGGTATTCAGTTACGTGATTATGTTTGCCTAATTAATATTACAGTCATGTTTATCTCTTGACATTAACGTTATTTTATATTCTTCTTCTTCTTTACTTATCTTGTTTTGTATGTTTATCTTTTCCTTATATTGGTTAATTTAGCAAATTTGTCCTGAAGTGTTGAGTTTTCAAGGCAAAAGATACCACGCAAGCCAACTTGACATAAATCCTCCTCTGACGTAACCCAAACAATTACATCACACCGATATCTTTATGACTTTTCGTCAATACCTCTCTTGCCGTCCTACCCATCAATTTCACTGTACCAAATTTTAATCTAAACACAAATCGAACATCACTTCATTAGTACTCCTTTCAATTTTCACTTCATTATTATACCTCTTTCCACGACTTCTGTTTGACTGTCGGTTATGATCCAAGGTCTCGGAATCTTCTTAGTAATTATTTCAATTGATGAGGTGTAGTTTTCAAACAGATGTTGCATCTTTAAACACAGCAGATGAACCAACAGGTTTTGATCTGTCAGTGATGTTATTTCGTTCCAAAGCAAACACTGAACTTCCAACGCCGCTGGTCACTGGTATAGGCGTTCGCCATGATAGTCGCCATCTTATTATTATTATTATTATTATTATTATTATTATTATTATTATTATTATTATTATTATTATTATTGTTATTATTCCTCTTTCCACGACTTCTAATCTATGGTCTTGGAATTTTTGAAATTTTGATCTTTCTTTTGTTTTTATGCTTCTATCAATTAAATGTGACATCAATGATCGCTGCTGTTCTCTTAGACATATTGAGAACTACACATAATAATTAACATTATTGTTATTATCAAGGACTTCTTATCATATAAGTGTACCTCTGTGGTTATATTGTGAGGGTGAGTGTGCACATATTTATCTGCATGCGTGCATTTTGTATAATTTATTTTAGTGTGCTCTCATTATTTTGTGATGCATGTTTTTCTGTATTTTTAATATCTTCCACTTTGAGAAAGTGGTTGTTTCATATTTTTGCTTTGATTAATTTTGATCTTTTCTTTTACAGACACAACTACGAGATTATTAATGCCAAATTTGATAAATTGGTTGAGTTCCCAGGTATTTTTGTGTTGTAATTAATATTTGCTACAATGACTTCTGACAGTCGAAAATATACCATTTTGAAATTGAAATATAATTTCGTCCTTCTAATTTAGTTCATATTCTGATTATAAATTAATTTAATCTAACAAATTTTAGTTTTCAATAAAACAATATTAAACATTCTCCTTACTGGACTATATTAAGTACATTATCCTATTTACGTTTATATTACTCTATTTAGTTTAACTTGCCTTTTTATTAGCAAAATATGGTGTACAAAAATAACAATTGTGTCTTACAAGCTTATTACCGTAGTAATCACAATATGTGTATAAACATTCGTCCAGACATTCTTTTAGTGGACCTGAATGTCGTACCAAATAAGATCGTATTTATTTTGTTTGTTTGATTTGCTAATTTATATAAGCATGATCATCCAAATATGTAAACAGACAACACGAAAGCAAATACAAATGCATAAACATGTGTGTGTGTGTGTGTGTGTGTGTGTGTGTGTGTGTGTGTGTGTGTGTGTGTGTGTGTGTGTGTGTGTGTGTGTGTGCGTGCGTGCGTGCGCGTGCGTGTGTGTGTGCGTGCGTGCGTGCGTGCGTGCGTGTGTGTGTGTGTGTGTGTGTGTGTGTGTGTGTGTGTGTGTGTGTGTGTGTGTGTGTGTGTGTGTGTATGCGCTGTCAGAACATATTAAACAAATTATGCATTTTAATACACATTTTTATTATTCTTATTCATTCATTATATCAACGGTTTCTCTGCCTGTACAAGTGATTAATCTTAAGCTGATGCAATGGGTTGTTTACGTGTTAAGGGACCGTAAAGTAAGCCAGAAGTGAAGGACGATTCAAGAACCGTATACTAAATACCCATATATGGTCATTTGCTTTCCACATAGTTTTGTAGTGCTGAGCCTCTAGCTGACCTCCATTCATTCATATAACCCATGTGTGCACAAACTGCAGCCAGCGACCGGGTCATGTGCATCCCACAGAAGACTTTAGGATGTTACCATTATTTGTGTCCTGCAAGGAGTTTGTAACATTAATCTGTACAAAGGAGTAGAACAGTGGTCAGCTTTCCCGTGCATGCATCCAGTGCTGTGTTGAAAACAATGCTGGATGTGGTATTGAGGTGAGAGTGCTGTGTTTTGGGCACGTCCATTCATTTTGGCTGATCAAAGGCGTAAGTGTTAACTAGTAGTATCTGCGCATCTCCGATGTATGGTGACATCAAATAACATCAGACAGTAGATCTATATCTGGATACAAGTCAGCAGGCTGCTGGCCAAAGTCCAGTCCTGGAAAAAGTCCACTCTGGGGATGGGTGACACAAGGGAAGGAAGGTGCAATCAGTATGTGTAAATGTGTGGATGCAGATGTCTGGTTGGAATGTACTGAATGAATCTCAGTTTTGCGTGAAGTGAAGTTGTTTTTAAACTACTGCCCATTGTAAATATGTCGAAACCTGCGTATAAGAAGCGTAAAATTGAAGACGAAAATTGTCAGTTTAAAGAAGAGTGGACGGCTTTATGTGGCATTCTAATGGAACAGTTATGCACTTAATTTGTTGTGTCTGTTACTGTGATGAAGGACTTCAACTACAAGCAGCATTACGAAAGAAGCATGCTGAGACTTTCAATGACTTAAAAGATGCTGTGAGAAACAGGAAAATTGAGCAACTTTTAAAAGGTCTGTAAGCACAGCAACATTTCTTCACAAGAGATTCTGAAGAAAACATGTATTTTGCTCGTGCAAGTTGGAAAGTAGCACATATTATTGCGTAATCATTGCGGCCGTTTACTGATGGTGAATTCACCAAAGACTGCATCCAAACAGTTTGCACAGAAATATGTCCTGAAAGGGCACACCTTTTCAACAAAGTCCCACTCTTACGGACGACCATTCAACGAAGACTTAGCCATAGACTTTTGTGAACAGTTGTTTGAAAGACTTGCTAACTGTAAGTACTTTTCAATTGCTTTGGACTAGAGCACTGACTATGTTGACTACTGACTATGTTGACGAGTACAACTGCTGGTTTTTGTGCGTGCAGTGGATGAGAACTTTGAAATAACTCAAGAATTAGCTGGTATGGCTTCACTCAATGTACGGACGACTGGTGAAGATATTTTTGGAGGAGTTACTTTCGTTCTTGGAAACCTTAACGTCCAATCACCAAAACTAGCCAGCATTACCACGGCAAAGCTCACTTCATCTTTGATATGTACAAGTAGCTGCAGTCCTTCATGTTCAAGTTGAGGCTCTTCTGTTCGAATCTGCAAGCTGGAAATCTTTGTCATTTTCCAATGTGTTCAGCTTTTCAGAAGGAGTACCAATGTAACTTCAGCAGATACCATTGCAATTGTGAAACATTGCTGAAGGAATTTACTGAACGCTTTGATGCCTTCAAGGAGCACAAGGTTTTATTCAACTTCATTCGCGATCCTTTCTCATGTAGTGTAGAATCTGTGCCTGATCACTGTCAACTGTAGGTATTTGAATTTCAATGTTCACCTGAACTGAAGTCATCATTTCAGCAGAACAACATTTTAATATTTTATGGAAGTCTCAGCTCGAGCACATACAGAGTGTCAAGGACTTGGCTTGCAAATTGTTGTCAGAATTCGGCAGCATCTACTTGTGTGAACAAACGTTTTCAGTAATGAACATTAATAAGAAATACTGAGATCAAATTTGACCGACAACAATATCTGTTCAATTTTGAAACTACAAAACTCGAACCAAATATTGGCAAAGTTGTTAACAACACGCAGGCTCACCCTTCTCACTAATAAAGACTAAACCTAGGTTAGTAAAACAAAAACGAATGTAAAGCACATTATTTCATTATTTGTGTTGTTCTTTTGTACTGAGCCATCCATGGGCAATATGACATGCGGCCCTCCATGCACTATCAATTGGAAATGTGGCCCTCTGACTTAAAAGGTTTGTGCACCCCTGATATAACCGCTTGAATGAGTTGAATTTGTCAGAAATGCCGACCATGATACCAGGGGTAATAGAGAGAGTTGCATCCACCTATTATGACCGTGCCTAATTTCACCTAGTGGTAATATAATTGGTTTGTCTAGATTGCAATTGTTACTTGTAAAATTGATGTATTATGTATTTGTATTATAAATATTTTGTAGAATATTTATGTGAATTTTATTTTTGCCAAATGCTGTTATATTTTCCTTTCAGAAGCTAAGTGGTGTTAGTGATTATTACACTTGTAACATGGTGGTGTAAAGTCACCACATTTATGTAGTCACATTTCTGTTGATTCGTTGTTATCACGGAAGAGCTAACAAGTTAACGCGTTGCCTGAATCATTAGAGTATTATAATCATGACTGTATTATAATGAAGTAAATATATATTGCAAAGTATTTATTCATTTGGAACTTTCATTAATTTAAGCTATGAATTGTTATTTGCTTTCTGCAATTAAGCTAATTAGTGGAATTGTAAGGAGTAATTATCACTGATTCCCGCACCATAGTCCTCTATTGTTAATCGCGAATCATGATTGTTCAGTTTTCTTCTATTTTAATTTAATTGTTTTTAAATTTATTGCTCTCTTGTCTGTTGTTACATAATTGTTTGTAGCAGGAACAAAAGATTCGATTGTGGGGACGAGCCGTAATAACGGGTTAAAGAATCATAAATATAAATCTATAAATAAGGGGATATAACATTATTAAATTGGGGCAAGTCAACTGATTTATCTGGCGAAGTATCGTGAATAATTAACCGATTAGTGTGGCATTTTGTGGAAGATAAATTAAGCCGTCCGGCTGTAGGTGTTAGGAATTATTTAATAAACCGATATTGATAACTGGAATCTAAAATAGGACAGGGTCGTTAAACGTAGACTGAACATATGACATGCGCGCGCACACACACAAAGACAGACATAGATGGAGAGAGAGAAAATATGTCAGGAAAACTAGTTATCTATCTATCTATCTATCTATCTATCTATCTATCTATCTATCTATCTATCTATCTATCTATCTATATATATATATCAATCTATCTATCAATGTATCTATGAAGGAAGAAATGGGAGAGAGGTGAAGACAGAGTAGGAGAAACTAGAAATTATTACATGGCAAAATAAAGTTAATTATATATACTACCAGGTGAATGAAAATAATATATAGCTTATCTTTCTTTCCAGACCTTACATCTGAAAATAAGAAAGAAGAGGAGGATTTCATTCTAAAATTTAATGGCAGCACGACTTGAGAGTTCTATTTCTGTGTCCATTTGAGTAGACAGAATCACGTTAATTTTGTAATGTGTGGATGCATGCTATATAGAATACTTATGCTTGTTCTTGTTTTACGTATTTGGATAATAACGTGTAAATTAGTTGAGTGAACGCTTTGGTTTGAAACCTGATATAGTTGAAGCAAGAGACGGTTTTTTGACTTGCAGTAATCAGTGTAGTATAAAAGTCAACTGTTCGTCTGGGGTTTGGCATTCTTACGATGGCGCAAAGATGGATTAGATATTCGGATCAAATATAACTGATTTCTCTGGTGTCCAGATTTCCATTAGGTTTTCATCGACTAGTCAGCGCTGGGTAGTCGGGGTGGATGCCGGTACAGCTATGTGAGAATGGCGTGCACGGGAGAAAACCGCAACTAGTTTCCACTCTAGGAATTTTAGTTATTTGCACGCACAATCTATCACAAGCACAAACATTCTTATATGCGAATCCTCATATGTCATATACGGTGTAGTCTGAACATTTTATTCCGTATTAACTAGCAAATGAATTTACTGAATTGGCTGCAGAGGAGTAGCATACATGTAGCAAGCGTGATGTAGTATTATGTAATTGTTGAATTTTAGTGTTTTATTTATATCTAGTACATCATATGGCATGTGTTATTAAAAGAGTGTATATCTAGAATTATAATTGTACTTACACCTAAACACTGTCTGTAGAGTGTATGTAAAAGAATTTATTATTTATGTAATTTAAGTGATAATTCAAACTTTACTCCCACGATATACACTGAATCTGTTCAAATACATTTTTGTCCAGCTAAATAACATCAGTTGTTAATTTTCTCTTTATTCAGTATATAGGAACAATTTTGTCTAAAAATGGTACAGACACTTCATTCCAAGAAAGGGAAGAATGTGTTTTACATTTTGCCTAATACTATATTTTCGTTAATAATATGACTAATATTATTAATGCATCAGTAATTTAATGGCTGATATATTGAACATATTTTCATTTAAATAATATAATAACAGTATTTTATATTTTAACTATCCTCAGCTATGTGTGCATCTAATCATTATCCTTAAATATGTTCCTATTGAATTGTAATGCCAATTCCAAATTTAATATATACACAAATATATGAACAAATAGTCATAATAAAAAAGTAATTAAATAAACTGAAAACACTTTCAAATACACACATTCATTTAACTAATGTGACGCAGGTTTCTTAAGAAAACGTATATGTGTTAACATGTGACATTTTATTATTTAATAACGTAACATGTACATTTATTTAGTCGTATGTGTAAATTATGTTATTTTATTAATAAAGGTTAATTTATGAGCGAGTGAGAGAAAGGGAGGCAAATGCAAACACAGTCGCAAACAAGATGTATTTATTGCTCATCATTAAATATTAATTCGCTATATTTACTTGGTGATATTCAGATAATCATTCATTATTTATTAATTAAGGATATATATTGTTTCTGTTTCACTACCTGGTAGAGTCAAACTCTAATGAATTATGTTCCTGTTGACAGCATCAACTGACTTTGTATTCTTTTGCAATCTCAATAATCTACTTATCTGAGCTTGTCAGGCATTGCTTTCCACATTCGTTTTCAATGCACGTTGGTTATTATCAAATGACGAAATAAAATCGTCGCTTCTGATGATCAAAATAAAAGGAAAAGGAAATATTAGGCACAATTACTAGAGTCTTTACATTGCTATACGCAACTGTGTAGACAGTAATAAGTACTGAAACAACTTAGAAGAAACCTAAGCTATTGCTGCTTTACTCGTGTGTAAAAGCGTGATTTAGTGTGATGTTATTAATGATCATTAGCGTATTTGCACTGAGTTCAGTATTCTGATGTTGATACGCAGTATAACGTGATTAACAAAAGTAACCCCGATCATATTAACCATACTTAAAACACTACTATTATTGCTTACTAGATTCAAATGTAAACAGAAAAATAAACTTCCTTTAACCAACAAAATAAATAGTACCTATAAATTATCCCAGTAAATAGTATCATCACAAAAATCATTCTGTGGACTCACCAGAGTTATTTTTTTTAAATTAGATTTTGTCACGTGCGGTTTCCCCCATAATCTATTCTGATAATTGCAGCCAAGAGAAGCGACCACATAATTACACATTAATATTACACCAAACATGGTATATAAGAATTTTTTTCTAAACGCATGTTTCAAGAATATAGATAATACGCCTTTTGTACATCCCATTGTATTTACTGTTAATTTGAAAGCTTATTTGTAAATTTATTAATAACACTATTTTGTTAAATGTGTGAAATAGTTTACTAGATGTATTACTTGTAATTACATGTACTGTTTACTAATTTAACAGTAGCATGAAATTAAAGAACAATCGAGTTAATTAGTTTCTTTCTCTATGTGCCTGAGGTGGTAGGTAATTTCAAGAACTCATAAACCTATTAAGTGACAACCTATGATGTGGAGGCAAAACAGGGTGGGAGGCTGAATTGTATGAAAGAGAAGACTGAGATGCAAGTTTGTATTAACATTTATTTAGTGTTTGTTTTCAAATTTTGAGGCCAGAACAGTTAATAAGTGGGCTTGTGTTCAGTGGTACATATTTTTTTCCTGGCCAATGGAAACATCATTTTAATTTTAACCATTAGAGTGGCACTACAATGAAGTGACTATAAAACCTCTGTTTTTGAATGAGAGACCAGGAGATCAGAATTAATTTTGTGTTGGTATTACATGCGTAGAATTCCTTCTTCGTTTACATTGCCAAGTGCCCATATAGTTGTGATGGGAAAGCAGCTGGCTATCTTTGTTGGTACCCCACTACTGGATGTCACGAAATACTCAACAATTTGAGGTCAATCACTCCGTTGACTCGTTTAAGCCCTCAGAGGTCAGCCCTCGCATTTAAATGAAGAACAGGACATACTAGCAAACACACTGAGAGATGGACAGACAGACACGATGAAAGACACAATGACTACAATAAATAAATTTCACAATAAATGGAGAGAACAAGAATTGACAGAACAATAATTAATAAAATACTTATATAAAAGAAAATCAAGCAAAATATACACTGAGCACAATGCATGAAAACATTATCAGAGAAAAATGGCTTCCCCTAACTTCTGCAACCATGTTTGTACCCGTAGTAGGAATGATGGCTATGACAAGCAAGACTCCAATTTACGGCAAAGTAAATAATACTGCAATTTATAATTAAAGTACTCAGAGACTGCTAACATCAATTACACAGTGTTCACTAAATAAAAAGCTAATCATTTCTCTGAGCACAATCACACTAACCTGAAATAAAATGAATTAGTTTACATGAAAACTTATCAGATTACGTTCTATACAAAATTTTTAATTAGAAAATAACGTAAAAGCAACTGTTTACCTTTCGTTTCAGCGAAAATAAATAATTACAGAAAACTGTAACAATATGCACTTTTTTCATCAAGCCTTCTGGCTTATCTTTCGCACAGAAAATTACAGATTTACACTGCTTTAAAATCCGGGCTCCATTACACACTACGTCATCAATATGTCATTGTCGTGAAAAAGCGCCTGGTTGGAGTGAAATCCCTTATTTATAGGTTTCTCTGTTTGACCTCAGGGTTGACCAGTGCCCATGCTTTCATTCACAAGAAGGATTAGTACTTCCGACGTCCTTCCATCCATTCAACTTGCGTACGCTACGGTCACCTTCATTCCCCTTTCATTCAGTACCCTTCTATGATCTTTCTATGTGTGTTTACCTTTTAATAGACTTGTCAGACTTCTGACTGACCGGTGCCTCAGACACATCTAGCTTACTTCACTGACCTTGAAAAAATTCCTGTCTCATTGCTGATGCAATGTACACGTCATTCATACAAGCCCTGGTAAGACTGCATTTTACATCTATATTTAGATCTTGTTTTCCTCTTATTCTTTCAATCTAAAAAATATTCTTTAATATATTTAGATTTTAATATTTATAGATGGAATCTGGGTGAGATTTAGAGAAAATCTTGACAATCTTAATACATTGAAATTATCTGTAAAAGGTTCTCCCACTCTATTGGCAATAATAATTACCCATTTAATGAGCCATTACGGTGCATCAGCAAAACAGTCAGACAGGGTAATTTGCCTAAGGACAACCAGAGGTCTGGAACCAAACCTATTCCAGGGTAGACTGATTTCATCCGTGCAGATCACTGATGGAGGGAAACACCATGCCATGACGACACTCCACTGATGGCAAAGCACATCAACTTCTCGCCAATTTAGCGGTAGCCTGAGAACCCACTTGACTTAGCCTCACATACAGTGAAGTCTGGATCCTATGGAAGGTGGTAAATCTATAAGATGTTTAATCAAGCAGAGAAGGGTGACAGAAGTGGGAAGGCCCATGTATGAGCAGCCCCATGAGAAACAGAAACAACAGTGAATTTTTTTTTCAAACTGCGAACCTACTTCATTTGTTTTTCTATTTTTCCTGCATAGCCCATTGAGTCATCTTTTCATAAGACACACTCAACTTGAATTTAAAGTGTACAAACATATAAAACACTGTGATTAATGAGAGATTTAATTTATTATTAGAAACCTCAGTGCACGTAGGATTGAAGGGTACAAAAATAAAACAATGTGAGTAATCAGAGATTTAATCTATTATCAGAAACCTCAATACACAGAGGATTAATTTTAAGTAGGGCATATGATTTGAACTTAAGATTTAAATCTTTATCTCACTAACTGTAAAGGAATTACATACTAAAGTATACACAGTGTTCTATCTAATATTATCACAATTTTAATTAGTCATATCATACACACAAAATGTTTTAAAATTATTATATTCTCATTCAAAATGTTCAAGCAAGTATCGAACCTTAGTGTTTGCTAAAACAAAGGGTTTAAAAAGCAATGTATCAATGATTCCTGAACTCCATCAAACACGCGCGCGCGCACGCACGCACACTCACACACACGCACACGCACGTACGCACACACACACACACACACACACACACACACACACACACACACACACACACACACACACCTGCCAGCACCCACCCACCCAGCTAGAGTCGGCATACAAACCAATGTTTTTTTCTTGGATGGGATATACATATATGTCTTAAGCATTTCTTTCTTTCTTTTTTCTTTCTTTCTTTCTCTCTCTCTCTGTCTCTCTCTCTCTGTCTCTCTCTCTGTCTCTCTCTCTCTCTCTCTGTATGTGTGTGTGTGTGTGTGTGTGTGTGTGTGTGTGTGTGTGTGTGTGTGTGTGTGTGTGTGTGTGTGTGTGTGTGTGTGTGTGTGTGTGTGTTGTAAATGTGGAAGTGTTAATCCGAAGATTTAGTGGAAAGTGAGCATCGTGATGTGTCTAAATATTTTTCATCCCTTCAGGTGTGTTCTTTTTTACATTCCGTGTGTGTCCCCAGTGATTCCCCTTTCTGCCCCACCAAATCCAGCTTCTTCAAGTAGTATGATTAGCAACCTAAGTAATGATGGAAGCTCTACATAAATTAACCAATTAAAATAAAATGAAAGTCATAACAAACACAAAGTAAATAAAAAATAAAGAAATGTATAAATGTTAGAAATAAAATAAATATTATATAGTCCGGTGGAAATTATGTTTCTGCTATGAATCAGGAGCACTACATAAAACAGATAATCAACACTGACATTCTTTCTTTGTATGCGCTTTACACACAAGTTCGATAACTCTTTATATATGACTTTACCTTTCCTGTTTTTCGTATATTCCATTTTTAGCACGGTAAACTTGTGCAGTACAAACGATCTATCTGCACCTATGAGAGCTCGCCTGAATTACCTCTATCGTTAGTGTTTACACGTGCTCGTTTATGAAGCAATTGCAATTTAATGTTCCTTCTTATCTGTGTTATCATCATAAATTACCTCCCTGGATCATTGTACTCATTCATCCCGATTTATGTTTGTGGTCCTTCCACATCTGTGTTTGCCTAAGACGATCCTTGCCCCAAAACATAAATCTCCAGCAAATTTCAGTTTGAAAGTATCATATCCATATACTATTTATACAGTCACTCTTCTCTGACGTTCATTAGTTATCATGACACAAGGGGATAGATATTGACTTCTCTTCATATCATACGTGCAAACGATAAGAACAAAGCTAGCTTATGATAGGAGTGACTTTAGTCTCCATGATTGAATGATTTGGAAATAGATTAAAGGTTTGACTCAGTAAGTACATTTTTAAGAGACGGTATAATCTAATATGCTTGAATTTTAATGTATTTACTTACTAACAAACTGTTCAGTTTAAAGTTAAGAAATCATATCATTAGAATCTTAAATTTGTATTCTGTTGTATACTGCATTGTGGTATTGACTAGCTTTTATTTATTCAAATGATGGTTATTATTCTATTTTTATCAATATAATTTGACTGTTAGACGACCGAAAGTATTCTTAATTAATTTTCTTTAAGTTTTTAAATATCCTCTTCAAGTGACGTTTCTCGCGGGTCGATATGCCACAGACGCTTATTTATCGTCCCAAAATTTGTGTTCCAGCTAATCAACATGCAGAGGGAAAATAAATCGGTCTATAAAATGTCAATTCTTTGGAGCTTATTTTTCATTGGAGTAGGGGCGCTCGTTCATTTTGTAGTGATCATGATGTATTCGGACTCACGTTCGATTCTAAGCTTCGATCTGCGTCCCTCGCTGTCCTTCCTTCAGGCGAACGGTAAGATCTTTTCGTCTGATTCGTTTCGGAAATGACAATTAAGTTTATTCTTATGTAAAGTCAAAATAAAATGGAAAATGTCTCCTATTTTTTTTTTTACAATCTTGACAATACAGTTCTATCCGTAGTACATTGTGTGCATTTTCTCTAACAGCTGTGAAATACAAGCACATATACTGCTATGCGTGCAAACATACAAACACATACATAAAGTTTGTACCTTTAAATAGAGTGCGTAGATTTAATTTAAAGGCGCTATAAGATGCTAATTAGTACGATAAGAAATAAAAGCAAACTTCTTTAAAGGATTCCATAGGCTATGTTACAACAGGTGATTTGGTTCTTTTTAATTACAGTATGATAGCAATAGTATTTTAAATGCTGGTAGTCAGTTATGCAAATATGGTGCGCTTCAATGCGTGCAGCTTACATAAGTGTAGCACAACCTGAATATTCGTGACATTCAGTCAGTCCTTTTTGCTGTCACCTATCGTGTCCAGTCAATGTTCCTCCTTTAAAACATATAAGATTTTACCTTTTTTGCTCAATGCGTTATATTTTTTAATTACAGGAACTGTCAGTAATCTTACGTCATTTATCTAATTTGACAATACCTAAAGACATACAATGTCTTCGTTTTATGTTGTTAGTCTTCAGCTAAAAGTCGTTAATTTTTCAGAGATTTTTTTTATCATATCAGTTGACATATGTTTAGGCAAAGGGCGCTAGAGAGTGCTGTCAGTCCGAAATAGTTTGTGCATTCTAGAGGAAAGTAGATTAAGAATCTGAACCATTGCAAATTGTGTGCACTTAAACGTCGACTTTGTCTACATCGGCTATTTATAGTTATAGGACACGATTTTAGTTTGCGAAATTATTGCAAAATGTTCACTTGATATTAATGGTGAATTTATTGGAATAAATGCTTGTCAGAGATTTTAAAACTTTGCAACATTCTTTCCTGAAATAAATATTACTGAAGTATATCTGCATTTGCTAAACAAATAATGACCAAAACTGTTACTCATATTTCAGGCAGGTGCCCTTATATTTTATTACGTTTTTTTCTTGTACAATTAAGGTTAATTTTCATGTTTACTGAATAATCCAGCACTTCATTTCCTCATTTGTTATTTTGGGCCACATTTAATCTATCGCACGGTCCGTTGTGTCGTTTGAACTATTTTTTCATCTAATACAATGCTGAACTCTGGCAGTTTTATTGCTAGCTGGGAAATAACAGTTGTTATAGCCGGAACAAGTCAAAGTTTATACAGTGTGCGAAAATAATTTACTGTGAACTTCCCACTTCCGACTTATCGAGGAATAATATAGAAATATAAATGTCATATAATATTAAATTATTACTGTTAGGCATTTATACCTTATATTACAAATTGATACTCGATTAGAGGAGGTAATATATGTATTTATATTAATTCAGTTTATTATATTAGTGGTGTGGCTTGTAAATGATCAATTCTAGAAAAAAATTGCCGATGATTTTGACATGCACGTATGCTTTTGATCGCATCAAGATGGCGTTTGTATTGATACTTATTAGGAAACATATTTGTAGGTATTTGAAAATAATACATCCTAGTGCATGCCCCTAGTTTAAAAACTATCCTCCAACAAATTATAATCTTTGACTTTCTGTCACCAAACAGATGTTAACACTAGCGAATCCCGTACACCCGATGGACTCGGTGTACCCGCCAGCACGGCAACACAAGCAATGCCCATCATCATCTCCATGGAGACTAACAATGGCACGCGTTGTGCCCCATTTCCGGTGACGTTTGATTTCAAGGCCATGTTGTTCCCTTGCGACTTGGATTGGAACATGTCATCTGCATGCAACCAAAGACTTCAGGCATCTCTCGTATGCAGTGAAACCACTGCGCACATTGTGTATAAGTGGGTCAGCGTGAACACATCACCGGCACTGTATCAATATGAAGACACGTGTTTAGAAAGAGTGATAAAAGAGCGGTGCTATGATGGAAAAGTGACCCCTAAACTAATGCATTTTGTGTCTTTCAATCGTCGTGAATTGCCTTTTTATGGCGTGTTGAGTGTGGTCAGCGCTGTGCGTTTTATTCAGGTATAAATATGAATATGTAGCACGAGATAAATATGATCTTAATTTTAAGACAGACGGTCATTTTTGAGAATCATCATCGCGGAGTAATTTTGTGTTGTCCAGGCATTTTATTCAGATAGCCTTCCTATTTATTTCCCGAAAGATCCTTTCACAACACGTATTACCTCTGCTTTTACACTCCACAGTGATTGGATTCTAATATAAGATCCCTGTATTTTTCTACTTTTTTCTTTTGTTTTTATATTTCTATCATTTAGAATATCAACACCGACGATTGTTGCTTCTCTGTTAGACACATTGAGAACAACAATATTGGATATTCATGCAGGAATCATGTGATCAGTTCTTATTTCACGTCACACCATATTTTGACTTCATATCTGCTTCCGGTTGGTGCATCATTGCTCTTTCCAGTGTTTTAAACTATAGTCTTCTATATGATTATGTGTAGGATGTTTGCCACTTTGTTGTGTCTTTTGCTATATTCTGTTCTGGACAGAAACTGACATCCAGATAGTATATGTTCAGCTGTTTCATCCATGTTTGAGCAGAGTCAGCATTTCGAGAGATTATTTGAAATTTTCATGAGTTTTGTTTTTTTGTGATTTCGTGTTTAGTTCTTGATATTGTGCTGATGTTATTAGTATTTCTGTTTCTGCTTTTAATCCTGCATTTTTTAAGCACCTGAATGTTGATTGGCTTGTTAATAATTCATCAGCTTGACGCACATACCGACCACTTTGTTTAGCATCTTCTATTGCGGTCTTAATACTTCTATATTTCAGATGATATTTGTTTACTAATTCATGTTTCAGGTTTTCATTCTTGTAAACTGCTGTGGTCATTTGGATTATTTCTTTCCTACTACATTCAATTTTCTATTTTTCTCTTCCAATGTGGTACTGATGGTTTCTTTGTTTGAACTTTGGCTGGTAATATATATTTTTCAATTATTGTTGCCGTAGCATATACTAGGCTATTGGGTTATGTAATATATTTTAGTCATATTACTTTATTTACATTGTCAAAACTATTCGCTGTCAAGCAGAAACCAATTATAATCTAAATATTGTTTATTAAGATTTATTAAGATTAATAGAAATATATCGTATATTTAGTGCTTTTAATCTACAAACTGTTTAATGATATTTAGTTTTTGGTGGGCAGGAGGGGGTTGTAGTAGGAGGGAAGAGGTTTAATGATGCAGCTGACCTAATTAATTATAATTAACAATTAATAATTATTTATTCTTTGTATATTTTCTTTCAACAGCCTTGCCTCGTTCTCTTTCACAGCGATTATCTACCCTTTGGACGTTACTGGGACACTCTCATGAGGCTGATACCAAACATCCTTCATGTGAATAGATCTATTCCCAAGTCTATATTTGGTCGCGTCATCAACGTTACTGAACACAGTACTGACGTTGCCAGACTGGAAGCCATCAAAAGTATGAAAGTGGGTGGATGGGGGCTCGCTAAATATAGTTTAAAGACAGATTTCTCTTTTCTTTTAATAAGACGTTTTCCACTCATGGAACTTTATGTGACTGTAAATGTTGTTTTATGTTGTGGAATAGAGAAAACGTTTACAGTCACAAGTGAAAGAGACGAGTGGTGCTTGCAGAAAGATCATTAATAAAAAAAAAAAAGATTCTCATCAATTGCAATTATTTATGAAATATTAATTAATAAAAATAATCATATTCATTAACTAAGTCTTGCGCCTGTCACGTACAGTTTAATTATGCTAACTTTACTTTTATTTCGCTTCGTTCGCATTACTGAATCTGAGTTTTGGAAGGTTAGAATAGGTTAATTATGTTTAGTTTAATCTGTGTATTGGGTTACTTAATTTAGTATATTGTATTTTAGAGGTTAAGACAGTTAAGTAAAGAATAGAATACGTTAAGTTAGTTCACTTATGATTACTTTATAGGTTAAGTGCAGGATAGAATAAGTTAATTTATATGACTTACTATTACTTTCGTCAGATTAGAGTAGTTAGTTATGTTTAGTTTACATTTTTCATTAAGTCAGTTTCGTATATTTAGTTGATTCATAGATAAGGACAAATTTTGTTTTAATTTATTTAAACGTGAGTACGTTATATGCTAAGACACGTTTGCATTGATTCTTTTTCCTTAGCTGAGTTTTGTTTAGGTCGTAGAATTGCTCAATCCGTCCAATTTTAGAGCAGGCTTTAAATAAATGGTCTTACTTTCTCTTCATAGTACAAATATTAAATGAAAATAAATCAAGGCAGCAGATATTTTAAATTGTGTAGTTTAGCATTTTACAAAATATGTTTGTTTGGATTTTTTATACTTTACTGAATTAAACGTTAATTCTAACTCCACTAGTGTGTGTGTGTGTGTGTGTGTGTGTGTGTGTGTGTGTGTGTGTGTGTGTGTGTGTGTGTGTGTGTGTGTGTGTGTGTGTGTGTGTGTGCGTGCGTGCGTGCGCGTGTGTGCGTGTGCGTGCGTGCGTGCGTGCGTGTGTGTGTGTGTGTGTGTGTGTGTGTGTGTGTGTGTGTGTGTGTGTGTGTGTGTGTGTGTGTGTGTGTGTGTATCCACATTACTTTTCACTTAATAAAATGCACATGCCGGTGTACAAACAGTTATACCTGATACTTTCTAATAATGTTCCTTTGATTTTTTAGAATTTGGAGGTATATACATGGATATGGATCATGTTCTCCTCAATCCTTTGGATGAATTGCGCAATTACACCGTCGTCATGGGAACCGAAGTCCGAGATAGCACCTTCGGGAACGGGATGTTCATGGGCAAAGCCGGGGCGAAGTTCTTCGAGTTCTGGTACGAAGCATACAACTCGTTCAACGACAAGCAGTGGGCGGTGCATTCCACGCTGTTGCCACACAAACTTCATAAAATTTTCCCCCACCTGGAATTCCATGTGGAAGACACATTCTTTAGGCCAGATTGGAGGTACATCAAAAAGGATTTTTATTTAAAGAGGTTTGACTGGTCAAGGTCATATGGGATTCATCTGTACTTCAGAAGAAACAAGGAGTTCTTCCAAGGCAATGTAGAAAAACAAAACTCGTCCTTAGGGGAGATCACTCGGCACGTGCTGTACGGCAATAGTTCAAAGTGCTTTGAAAGCGACGAAAATGTACAGCCAGAACGAATGAAAGTATGAGTGCGACATTTGTTTGCAAAAAAAAAGAGATGGCACTCTTCTCGTGAATGAGTGATGTGGTGTGTGTATGTGTGCGCGTGCGCGCGCGAGAAGTTGCAATTCTTTGTGAGGGGTGTCTTTTTGTGATAGAAAGAGAGAGGAAGGAAGGAAGAAAGGAAGGAAAAGAAAGGAAAGGGATGAAAACGAAAATGCGGAGTGGGAATGCAGAAGAGGTTACAGAAGGCATAATGGGGGAGGGGGAAGGAATGAAAGGGAAATAATGGAAGGAAGAGAAGGAAAAAGGAAGTGAGGGAAAGAAAGAGCTGTACCCGGATTTCCTTGTTTCTGGATTAACACTGATCTGGCATATATCCCATATATGTAATCGTGGTGCACATTCACATTTAAAAGACCCCCCTTTTTTTTTTGCCCGATTTCTCTATTTACCACGTATTGCCTACCACCTAGGAAATGATCTTTCCTTTTCCAAATATATAACTCGAAAATAGTTGATAACAAGACATACTGCTTGAACATTATAAATTCGTCAATATACTACATGTAGCATTTAATCAAAACAAAACATGTACGTATGCAAGCATACATACATACACATATAAAAATCACGAAGTTACTAGTAATAATTTACATTTGCTCTCCCACTTAAGAAATACAGTTCAGTCTAAGACAGCTGTCGATTGTAAAACATCTATTTTTTTTCCTTTGGAGTTCATTCAGTACCTGCTGAATTATGTTTGAAATATAACTACCATCTACCCCGCTTTGCACGCGGCAGATTAGAAATCACATCAGTCAAAAATAACAGGACGTACGTACTGAGATATTAATAAATATTGATGACTTCATATTATAGCAAAAACCGCTGATGCATTGCTAATGGGAGTTTCAATATTAACATTTTGAAATACCACATTAACATAACGGTGATGTTTGTCTTGAAAAAAGTATTAATTATTTTTTTAAAATGCTTTAGTCAACATTGTATATTATATACTAATATTTAATTTAGTGCATTAGACAATTAGTATAATACTATTTGTTGTTAGTATTCGGTAATATTTAAAGTTTTATTATTTGGTAAGGATAACATATATTATTTTAATGCAAAAATTAAGCATTTTGTTAATATTAATTTGTAGCATCACACTTAACAGAATACAATCATTAAAATGATGTCAACAATAGTTTGCAATGACATTTACAAATAACTTTGTTGCAAACTTTTGATGGGTATTCTGATGGCCTTCAAAGGGAAAGATAACATTTGCCAGCTCAAGGCACGTTAGCTAATATGTCTGTCGCTACGGTAGATCAATAAAGGTCCCAAGATCGGGTCTGATGTAGAGATTGAAGGATAGATAAGGCTGCCTGGATGTTGACAGTATTAGAGCTAATGTAATAAATCTGATGACTAATAATTTCGGGTCTAGTACTGCTACAGGGTGTTTAAATATAACCGGACATGACCTCGATATACACTAATATGTCCAATGTGTTAATTACTATATATATTTAATTCCAGCTAAATAACAACAGTTGCTAATTTTCTCCTTCTTAAATACATAGGCACAATTTGCCACAATAATGGCACAGATACTTCATTCAAATAACGGAAGAATTTATTTTCTGCATTTAGCCCAATAATATTTTTTCACTACTAATATAACTAAAAGTACAAACACAACAGTAATGTAATGATTACTATATGAAAATTCTATATTATTAGAATAATAATAATGTTTGAAAAGTATGTAGAAATTCTACCTATCCTAAGATAAATGCATATCTAATGTTTGTCATCAAAATTCCATTCTTCACTTTCCTACACTTCCTGTGTCAGTGGTAATCGTGATTCCCGATATCATCTCAACGTTGAAAGGTGAAGTATTCTACTTCCTGTGTCATTGGTAATCGTGATTCCCGATATCATCTCAACGTTTAAAGGTGAAATATTCTGTATCGAGTGGCGTCACATATGGCAATATATAATTTGTAACACACGGCAGTACTGTTTGAAACAACAGACATATGGATTTTAAAATATCAAATAAATAATAAAAACAACTCATGTATGTAAATATTTTTTCTAAAAAACAATTCTAAATTCTAAACAGGACATCTTAAATTAAATATCATATAGTCTGATAATATTATAAATGCTTATAATATAAATAAAGCAAATGATCTTTTACTTATGAACAAGTAATAGAAGTCGTATTAATTGAAACAGTACATTTTAATTATTTATTTAAACCTGATATTTTCACACCAACAAACACCAGTAAAGTAGAAAGTGTAATTTCATTGATTTGAATTAGTAATTGTGAATTTAATATTGTACAGGAGGTTTCAACAAAATAATTACTACACTGAGAACATAGTGTATTAATGTATTTCATAGAAATGAGAAATAAATTAGAAATGAGAAGTAAATAATAGAGTAAAACACATTCAAATACACACAGTATTGTAACTTCTATGACGCAGATTTCGGAGGAACTTTATGTGTGTAATCATTTATAGAACAAAGACTTGTGTACTTGAACTAAATAAATGCTATCGCAATCTATTCGAACCCTCGTGTGTTAGACAAATAGCATAGTATTATTAGACTTGATGTCGTCTGAATTTTGAATATTTTTATTATTTGTTTAAATTTTATTAAATTCCTTTTACTTTGTTAACATAATTATTGTAGTTGGTTCTTTATGCAAATAGACCTATAGGATTGGGTGGGGGCGAATGAGTCGAGAAAAAGGAGATCAAATGCATAATTAACTATAATTGTTTAACGTATCCCAGTCCGTGCTTTGTACACAAGTTTGCCGTCTATAAATGTGTTGGCTTCAACTACAAGCTAAATTTGATCAGACTGAAGGGTGAATTTGAGCAGCCAGTCTGTTTCAGGATAGGAGAACGAATTTTAATTAAACTAAAATCTAAAATTCTGAAACAGGGTCTATAAATAAAAACTGGACACGTAACAAAGTATATGAATATTTTGATGCAGTTTATTGCCGTTCATATCAGACGCTTAATGTCAGGCTCCGCTTTATCTAATGCCATCATTTTATTATAATGTACCATATCTAACAGATGTATTTGCCCTGTACTGGACGGGTTACAGTGGGTTGCTAATAATATTATAACGGCAGGAACAACGTACACAATGGTTGTGTTTAAATAACAAGCGGGTCTGAAAATGATATAGCGAGGGACAAAAGTTAAATTACGTGCTTTAAATTGTTATTTTCGGAAATATTTTCATTGTGATTCTGTGTACTTTAGTTCTAATGAAAATGTGACGTAATTCCATCATTTAGAACTATTGCCGTATTGAACTTAACATACAGCGCTTTGGGAATGTGGGAATCAAGTGCATAACTCCATTTCCATGCTGCACCGACCTAAATCAACACTCATGTACTTACAATTCATACAAGCCAACACACACCCGCACGCACGCACACAAACAAACACACACATATATTAACACAGAACACTCATACATACATACAATCACAAACACACACAATTTGCACACATTCACACTTTATAAGTGTATGTTCACTGATGCTCTACCATCTGACATTGCTAGCATTAGTGTAATTTTGTGCACACAATGAGTTTACACTAATGGAAATGGCATGGCTAAATACCTTTGCAGTCTGTGCTGCAAATACTCGGTTCTCGGAAACTTTTCTGCTCTTTATTTTTATTTCAATGTTGGCATTCTCAAATTGTATTAGAACGAGTGTAAGCAATATGTCATTTTAATCAAATATGTTCTTTATCTTCTTCGACTTTTATTTCATTATGAGTTATTAATTAATGTATGCTTTCAACTTTTTAAAGTGTAATTAAGTTGATTTCTTTATTTTTGCGGAAAACAGACGTACTCAGTCTCGCAAAAGACAAAAATGGGTAAAGCGTCGAGATAATCGTAAATTTTAGTTGTTCTAGGCCAAGAAATTTTGCAAAAACATTGATATTATACATTTACTTTCTTGAATGTTATGCGTGTAGTGTGCTTGACATTGATTTATTTGCTTATTGATTTATTTGCTTATATAAATTATATCTCTCTTGCTTGCATCAATTACAACTAGAGTTTGCTGCAATAGCATAGAAACGCTTACAACGCCCTCCATACACACATTATTTTGGCAGTAGTTGATTATTATATGTGTCATTCTCTTTCTTTACATCTGTTTGAAAATGTTTGCTAGTAATTTCGTTTATTTTTTTAGAATGTCTTTCATTTTTACTTTTTTTTTCAAAATTGTTCGATTCAAGAGGCTTACCTATATAGATTTTTTTAAATAGGTGTTATATTGTATTTCTACAATACACTCTAGAAATAAATGCATACAAACGTACAAATGAGAGTATTAACCGTCACCATGTGTTAACAACCAGGTGTTAACAACTCAAACCGCACCTGAGTGAGACAGGTATTGCATTCTATGCGCGATGTTTATAAAAAAGAATGCATTACAGAGACATTTGGGACAGAACAGGTAGACTAAATTTTAAAAATATTGGTATAGAAAAATAGCCATATAGATATCTAGACATATTGACATGCAAATAGAGAGATATATTTAGATAGATAGATAGATAGATAGATAGATAGATAGATAGATAGATAGATAGATAGATATATAGATAGATAGATAGATAGATAGAAAGGAATACATAGATAGATAGATAGATAGATAGATAGATAGATAGATAGATAGATAGATAGATAGATAGATAGATAGATAGATAGATATTCACATTATTCACATGATCATAACTATTATCACCTAACTGTAATCACTTAATTCAAACACTGAGACCTATCACTTAACTGCAAACAATTCAGCACTTTCTAATAATTCATTGAGAACAATTTCTCAGCCATACATTAACAGTTGCTTTGAATGTTTCTCAAACATCAGACGGGTTACATTGCATAACACGCGATACATTTATAAAGGTGCCTAGTTCATTTCAACACGTCATTCATTAGTCTATATGAAAATTGTTTGAATGTCACTGAATTTCAACTTTCATAACTTTCAAAGCAAAGCGTATTACCTTTCTATAAGCTTTTAATTTACCTAATTCTCATTAATACTACAGAATAAAAGAACCATATTTTATAAAATTTCGGTTTTAAGTGTAAATAAACCTCTTCCATTTCTTCGACTGAAGAAACCTCATTTTGAAAAAAATCATTCTTTGATGAAATCTCTCCCCTTACTTATTTTCACATATGGATCGGTTTCCTGAAAATCTGGGATCATATGTGAAAATAAGTAATGCATTTTGATGCTCATGTTGCATCCAAGGATTTGAAAGCAGTCAGCATATTGGCAACACGCTCTGTATAGTCCCTGGCCTTATTGTTGCCCCAAAAAATTCTCACGACCAGAACAAAAACCTTCCACGCGTCCAGTTCCACTTCATTCATTGTTTTCAAACTCTGGATCTCTGATTAGCTTACAGAGTTGTGGACCATCAAAAATGCCAGCTTTCAATGGTCAACCCTGGAAAAGCACGGCACAAGTAAGCGAAACAGCCACCATCCTTGTCCAGAGCTTTGGTGAACTGTTTGATTAAGCAAAGCTTAATGTGCAGCGGTGGGAAAGGGAACTTGTCTCTGTCCACCAGAGTGTTGTTTATGAGGTTCTTTGCTTTGAAATGTACCAATTCCTCCAGTACAGGGCAATCTTCATTGTAATGCTGTGCTTTGCCCCTACTATCCCTCATGCACAGAAAGCATGGGTACTTGGTGAATCCACACTGTTGTCCCAACAAAAAGTTTACCATCTTCAGGTCAACACAAAGTAACCATCCATGCTGATCATAACGGATTTTCTCTAGCACGTACTTCACCGCTTCGCACGTCTTCTTCCGTGTAGTCGAGTGAGCTAGAGGTACAGAGGCAAACTGGTTACCATTGTGTAGCAGAACACATTTCAATGATCGCTTGCTTCTGTCAATGAACGATCTCTAATCTTCAGGTTTATACTGTGGCACTCCAAGCTTGTGCATAAGTTGCGCAATACCTGCACAGTACACAAGGTAGAGAAAAAAAACTGAGATACTCTTGCTGTCTGTTGCGGTAGAAGGTGATGCGAACAATGTCAGAAAGGACGTTTTCTCCCCTCAATCTGGATGCCAACAGTTCAGCAGATGACTTTGACAAGCTGAGATCACGAACTAGATCATTTAGCTCCTTTTGCAAAAGGGATTTGGAATATCATCATCAAGAACCACTAATTATTCTTCTTCATATTCTTCAACACTAGCGAATTCTTCTTTACAAATATCGGTAAGTTTCAGGGACATCTACTGGAATTTCATCAAAATGAGCCACTGGACGACGTGCTGATTCAAGATCATGATACTTAAAGCTTCTCCCGTTTTTTCTGTCAGTCACATCAATAGCGCAGAGGTAGCAGTAAGTGACATGGTTTGTCGGTTCCCTCAAAACCATAGGAATTACAAACTTCAGACAACTCTTCTTACTCTTGGTCCAACGACGCAGATTATCGTTGCACGTCTTGCATACCATGTGTGGCGCCCAAACTTTATCTTGATCACCAAGTTTTATACCAAAATAAGCATGGTATGCATGCTTTATAAAACATGTTGGTGTATTCCTGTTAGGAGCAACGGTGTATTCGACGCAGATGTAGCAAAATACATTGGGTTTATTTTTGCAATGTTTTCTGGCCGATTCCATTTCATTACCTACAGAAGAAAAATATCATTTTTATTAATTATTAAAAATAGCTTATGTAATCGCTTCATAATAATCAAAACAAATTATAATTTGTCTATTTAAAGAAATAAGAAATATGTTTACATCATATTAAGTGAAAATACCCTTATATGTAAAAAAAAATAATATCGCAATAGATCAAAACGTTGATAAAAAATAGATCAAAAGGTTGACCTGATTGAACAAAACCGATGTCAGTTTTGGATCCCGCACAATAAAACTGTCATAAGTCCGTCAAAAGAATCTTAGACAGCAAATGTCTTGTTGCCCAGTGTAACCTATGACTCGCTATCACCCGAAGAGTCTAAGGAAGAAGGCTATACAAGTGCGTTCGTAAACATCATGCACAATGCTTAATTCAGTCTACTACATATACCTTATAAAACAGCAAAACAGTTGCACCCAACCCTTAGTGCCTGCGTACACAAATAAAAGCAAAAGCAAACGGCATTCATATAACCACAGACACGCAATACGATACTTGTGCTCCCTATGTTGAGCAAATAGTTTCAAAGATAACAATTTTAGGTCAAATCAGAACGAGTTTCCTGACGGGAGGATATTATTAACTTGAAGTTATAAAGACATTCAGGCGCGGACAACGCAAGGTAAGCCATTTTGTTTTGGGTTGTTCGTGTGTTTATTTTGGTAGTACCTCAACACTACTGTCATAAGCGGGGTTAATAGATTACTAATTCGTCTAATTAATCGCTAACCACACCTATAAAGGAGTTATAACTGGGGGAGAAATATCGACCAAGTTTAGTACCACAATGAAATGAACAATAACATGAGTACTGAGTACAACCGGAGTCAGACTACCTATGTCGAATCATCTACAATGTTGTCTATAATGTTTGGTCTTCACACACTTACACCTCGATGGAAACTAAATATCCGACATTACAGGTTCATAAACATTCGTCCACCGCCCGATAATCAACATATATTTTTATAGATTATTATCTTTCCATTGAAAAAATCATACGTGTTAAGAACATTAAAGAATTTATTAATTAAAATAATCAAATTGAAATTTAACATGCAAAATTCATTTTTTTTTAATTAAGTAGACACAAAATACATGGCACATACAGCTAATAATTAGCTAGAAATTGTAAGGTGGCATCATGGTCAGTTAAAGACCTACAGGCGATAGTCATGCGTACGATGTCCCGTTAGAAAGTAATAGAGGTCACTCTATTTGTAATAACAGACTTTCTAGTCATTTCACATTAGAAACACGAGAGAAATCTTTAATAACTGTTGCTAGAGCTTTCAAATGGTAACATTTCCTAAGTTATGAAGCAAATGTATATACCTGTGCCATAGTTTGTGGGCCATTTCCATAAGTTGTCTGACATGTTTTGCAGTGCCCGAGTACTTAACGATACCCACCCCCATCCCCGGAAAAAAAATATGTCCCATTAATCTAATATTCATAAACCACTAGACGAAATTACAGAGAAAATAACACAGTATAGTTCAAAAGAGATCAATTTAATGTGGATTTAATAGGTGCCCTCTCATTTTGAGGTACATAATCTTTTATCTGTAATATAATGCATTTCAAACGGGGTTAAGAAAAAGTGGCAAGTATGTGCTCCTCACCGCCAATGTCTATCATAGTATTTAAATATTTACACATAATTAACATTGATGTGACATATCCCAATATGCACGTCGTGGACCATCTGCAGTCGAAGATTCTCTTTTCAGTACGACTTCTTAAACATTATGTAACGCCCTCCTTCCAATTGGATGCACCTTTTCTCTTCTAGATGTACAACAAAGAAGAAGTAGATGAACAATAAAAGAAATAGAAATGTATTTAACTGTATACATTTACCTCACACTACAAACATATAGCATTGAATTAAATATAAAATAAGGATATAGAAGCGCAACCATTTAGTTTAGTAATAATCTAATTGCTTTTCTTCCTTAAGAATAGAGTTTAATGTTGACAGCCAAACAACTAATATATTGTTCTGGTGTTCCTGAAAAGTTCTTTTCATTCCATTAAATAATATTTTTGCAATCAACACATAGTAACATCAGGACGCAGAATGAATGGATAACATAATTAAATAGATACTTAACCATATGTCATTTAAAGTCATCTTCGATTGCCACCCCACCAGGAGTAAGTATGACGTCAGAGATGATAGTGTACGTTACTCACTTCCGGCACGTCCTCCTACGGTTGTCTCACAATGAATCACGAAACCATGTAGGGCATGGGTTAGGGCTCAGAAGCCAAGCCAGGTCACAGGAGCAAAGAGAAAGCATAGCCAACAACATGAAGAAGACAAGAAGATGAAGTTATGAAAGCACTGGTGTTTATTCCAGTAACACTGCACATCTCTTGTAAGAATCTGATCTAACTTACGCTATATATCCTTACCATAAAATAATTAATCAGATTATTCTTGTAATACAAAATTAAATTATTTCAATTCTCTCACCCTCAGCTGGTTAATATTACACCAACAGTGTTGGTAAATCAGTGAGGCATTGCTACCCACTTCCTTGCAAATTACAATATAATTATATCAATACAAAAATAGTTACATGTATAATGCTCTTTACAAAATTGCACTGATTAATCTCATCACAAGGATTATAAATACATCATACAAATAGAAATTACCAAAACGTATAGTATTCTTTACAATGCCAAGCTCTGCTAGAAAACCCCCATATATATTATGATGATATTTCAGGAATATAACTTTGCTGAGAATGTGCACTATGAAGCATTCTAACGCTGGCGGTTTAGGTCACTCACAACAAGTGGGGCCTTCCGAAATACCTATTTTCACGATGATGGTAATTCGAATGATGATTTTGAAACTGAAATAGTTTTGGAAGTTCAACTTTGCTTTCTATACTTTAGTTATCTCCTTTGGATAATTCTGATTGACAAATATTCAACCATTGGGCCATCAGTGATCGGTTCTATGACATCTGGGCGGGCGACAGTTTACAAACGACACTTAGTGGGCGTCAAGTGTCTAACGTCTACTAGCTAATGACACGTGCTTATCAAAAATGGCGACCGGCAAGTGCATAATACGATATACGACATTTTGCTAAACAACAGAAAAAACGTAAGTAATTACCTGATTTATCCTACAGATGTAAGTTATGTATAAGCCAGTTGTCGCTAGCCAGTTGTCGCCCGCCCACCTGTATGGCCACCACTTTAGTGGCATCTCTACCTGTCAGCTAATAACTGTTACTAATCAGTCTAGGTTAAAATAAATCTACACTGGCTCTCGATAGTGATGCACGCATTGTAACTTAAATGATTATACTTAAAGTGCATGCATATGTTTAGCTTTTATAACAGTACATGTTGTATTGTTTGAATTTTATATTTTAATATTTATATTATGTGACCCGGGTAAATTAGTAGCCCTGTTCCGTGAGACAATAGGGTAAAAGTGAAAATATGTCTCACAGAACACATACTTACAATAATACACACAAGGAAATGCACGCTACATACGCACTGGCCACATTATATGAACCCTGATAATCTTTCTCTTCATATGTTTGTATTGTGTCTGTGCACACTATGATTTCAGAAGTCGTTTTGGGTATACAAGAGTTTCTGTGCATGACAAATCAAGAGAAGAGTGACATTTGTGATTGTCAGGTAATGGAGACACTATTCTCAGACTTACACCTGATAATGAAGTTCAGTGATGATTTTACTGGATCAACAATGCTTATCAAATAAAAATGTATCTCTACAATTATTGCATTAATATATTGGAAAATCCTGATTTCATAAATGCATAGTATAATAAGGTTGTAACGATTTGCTGTGTGCTCTCCCTTGAAAACGAAGTTTTCTTGCAGATTTAATTTATAGTTAAGAATATTGACATATCTTTATGGCTTAAAGTAATTAAACTTTTACTACTGTTAATCTTTAGTTACAGGTGATGCATATTATATTTATTTAACATTTTATTGCTCTTGGTTTCAGGATTTATCGAAAAGGAAAAATCGGAAATACATTTTTATTTCGCAGTTTATATTCTAAATCAATATTGCAATATTGTATGTTCGTAAATACACAGGGAGAGACAATCAAAACAAATGCACATAAATACAGAAGGATTTGAATCGAAGTGAATATAGGTATATAGATAGACAGACTGGCAGACAGACTGACAGACAGACAATCAGTCTGCCGGCTGGCCAGATGGTTGGATGGATAGATAGATAGATAGATAGATAGATAGATAGATAGATAGATAGATAGATAGATAGATATATAGATAGATATATAGATAGATAGATAGATAGATAGATAGATAGATAGATAGATAGATAGATAGATAGATAGATAGATAGATAGATAGATAGATAGATAGATAGATAGATAGATAGATAGATAGGTTGAATCTTGCTGATAGACTCATCACCATACACATTGGGTTAGACATGTTGTACACATTCATTTCAAGATTCCTTTTCGTGTATAGAGATAGAGACGAGAGAGACGGGTGGTGGTACATTTTTTGGAAGGATGGGAGTATTAATGGGTGTATAGAGAAATATAAAATATGGAGAGGGATATACAAATATATTTTGGGAGTGTGCCGATTCAAACAGATGATGACAAGAATGAATAACCATATTGAACGGATAGAAAGAATCTCAAGAAGGATGAATGTGTGAGAGAGTTATTTCGATTTCTTTATGTGTGCATGCTTTATATTTACTAAATGAAATAAATATAAGCAATTTCATCTGATTGTTTTCTATCATGTGTAAAGTACAATTATTCCAGTTTCTCGTGTAATGATGGCGACACCAAATTTACGTCAAAATGATCGACAAGAATTCCGACTTAAAATTAGTAAGTTTGCAAAGCTAATTAAATCTATTATCTATCTATCTATCTATCTATCTATCTATCTATCTATCTATCTATCTATCTATCTATCTATATGTTTGTATGTCTATCTATCTATCTATCTAACTGCACGACTTTACAAAAATATATGAAAAATATGGGCCCAGGCCAGACAACATTTCTTCTTTTCAGTATAAACGCAATACGTGCAGAGTTATGAATATTAAAAAGTAATATATAATGAGAAGATCACATATTCTTCGGGGAAATAAATAATATAATCTATGAAACAAAAGCAAGTTCTGCGTAAATACTAATTGCACATGTCCAGGCACAATTTATATATTTTTAGGCTTACAATTATGCTGCTAAAGGTGAATTTATTCACGTATTTAAGTGGTGCATCTGACTAAACTAATACGTTCAGATTTATCTTCTGCTGTAGGTTCCTTAGAACAGTGTAAGTGTACTATTCCTCTGAACATAAAGACACAACTCTTTTAATTAATCTGATACGCTGAGAAGCATCACCACTTTCATCACCACGTATATCTTTTCCCACAGAATGGAAGTGTATCATCAAAAAGGAAATCACTGACATATTCAGGCTTAGAGTGACTCACATCTCTGATTAGTGCTTGGATAATATATCATTGTAATTCTACTTTTTTTCCTCAGAGGTCAATGTGTTGCTACTAATGGTAAACATGGAATGTTTCTGCAGAGCACTTTTAGTTGTTAACACATTTGTGTGTGTATTTCCTGTCTGATTTCGATCATCTTCTACTACCTTTGCATCGCCTTTCATTTGCTGTTCATCATGACCTCTATCTATTATATATGCAGTCTTTCCATTTTACACTGTCATCATGACCTCTATCTATTATATATGCAGTCTTTCCATTTTACACTGTCATCATGACCTCTATCTATTATATATGCAGTCTTTCCATTTTACACTGTCATCATGACCTCTATCTATTATATATGCAGTCTTTCCATTTTACACTGTCATCATGACCTCTATCTATTATATATGCAGTCTTTCCATTTTACACTGTCATCATGACCTCTATCTATTATATATGCAGTCTTTCCATTTTACACTGTCATCATGACTTCTATCTATTAGGCGGTCTTTCCATTTTATACAATCAACAAGACGTGTATCTATTTCATATGCAGTCTTTCCATGTTATACTGTCATCACTATCTTTATCGATCTAATAACCTATGTTTCCATTTTAAAATGTCATTTTGACCTTTATTTAATGGACTGTGTTTCCATGTTATACGGTCATCACGACCTGGATCTCCTAAGCTCTTTCAACTTTATACAGTCATCAAGACATCTATCTGTCTCATAAGCTGTGTTGGTTCGTCATTTTATAGTGTCATCATGACCTCTACCTATCTCATAGACTCCGATTTCATTTTATACTGTCTTCTCGACATCTCTCTATTTCATAGGCTGTTTCCACTTCTTCCAACTTTACTGACATTTGTAATTAGTACTAGAATGTTTCATTATTTTCACATCAGTGGCTTTGTCATTTCTTAATTTCCGAATGGGCAATACTAGAATAACAATTCAGTCATATTACCATCAGTATTTGAATTATTCCACATTTATATTTCTGTCTCATGAATGTTTCCAAACTTGATATCAAGCTCTCTGGATGATGGAAATCATATGCATATATTTATCTTTCTAACTCTTTTATTCTGGATGTTTCCTTTATTAAAACAATTGTGTTATCGGCTGATCTATGTCACTTCTCATAGGGAGCCCACATGCAAACATATTATATTTAAACATATGCTTGGAGATAGCTGCATCTATAATTTAAAATATCATTGTGACAAATATTTCCACAAAAATTATTTAATTGGTCACTTTATTCTCTATATATTTTATTTATGAATTTTATATTATAAAATAAAGCGCATTTTATTCCTCTTATTGATGCTGATGTATTGATGTTTAAAATATATATTATGATTTGTACTTGAAGCATAACACATAGCGAAAATTATAAATATTTTTCTAGATGTTAAATCAACACTAGATGGATTTTACAATATCTATACATATTCTATGGGTAGAGACTCTCTAAACACCTACATCTACCTACTGTATATTGTTTTATTAACCACATTAATTATGACACTAAATGACACAGAGTGACCATAGATAACAAATGGATAGAGAGATACATTGGAACTGACCAATAGCTGAGTACTGGCCATCTGCAACTGACCAATAGGAATGTAGAAAGAAAGCCAGACTTGTAGAGAAATATTTTGATTAAATTTTACTTTTCAATTTGTCACTGGGTAAAATCATACTTTTCTGAAGAGATAGTTATGAAGCACACATGGTGAAATCTGTCTTGTAAGAAAATTCAGATTATAAATTTTAACTTGTAAGCTTCATGTTTTCCTTCAGCTAGTAGTAAAATGATACTGATTAACTGTGCGGTCCTAGGCTAGAATTGCCTCTAACATCAACCTACTGACATTGACATCTTCGCCATAATTTGCATCTTCCTCGGACACCGATATAGAAGCATTATTTTCTTTAACTGTACCCATTGCTTCCACCCAAATCAGCAGTGTGTTACATTGCTCCGTTATACTTATTTTTGCCTACTCATTCTGAATGGAACTCAGTCTCTACTCCCGCAGTAGCAGCTTCTTCAATTGTAGTCGCCCAATATCTGCCTTTGTCGATTATCCTCAAAATGCATATTTAACTTGAACTTCCGCTACACAGCGTTTCATTCGTATGAAGGACATTTTAGCACCCTATAATATCTTATTTTGCCTTTCCATTTTTATCTATTCATTTTTTAATTGCTTTCCTCTTTCTTCTTCTTTCTTTTATATTCTACATACGCACACTTTTGTTATGCCAGGTATCAATTGCATGCAAGCTTTACTTTCATGACACCCTACTCTACCCGTTTTCTCACATATTCAATTAGTATCGCTTTCGTCTTTACAGATTCTCCGATTGAAATGCAAAACTTTGGCCGTGCAATCCGACAAAGGTTTATTGATACGGTTGATCCGTTTGACCATGGGCATCACCTGTGCGACATTTTGACTGATGCCAACATAAGAGACATTAGAAAGGAGAACTCGCGGGTCCGTCAGGTTCGCTGATTGATATTTTCATGATGCAACATATTGTATACTGTATTATTTTAATTAACAAGAAATCGTGTGACTTCATAAGTTCTAAAACTAATTGTGCCAGACAGCCTAGGAAACATGACGTTTAAATTCCGAAACATTCAAGATAACAGCACGCTTTATCATCTATGCTTATTTTCTAACTTCATTACAACTCATGACACACTCAAATCAAAATTCACTTTTGAACACACGCTTCTATTACGTTAAGTAAAACTATAGAACAAGGATTTTAAATTGACTTATGTTAAAATGTATCCTAAATATGAATCATCTAAGTTATATGTATATTTGAAAGAAACATGTCAAATTATATAAATTATTCATGAACAATGGCAATGCGTAAGTGTGATTCTTTATTTGACACCAGGCCACAAAGCTTTTCGAAATTCTCTTCCAACTGGAATTGGAAGTCTTTCTGGAAAAGTAGCACCAGAGCTCTGCCAAAGGTTTGAACAGATTATTCCTAAAGAATTCCGACAGTATCACTCATCTACAAAAGAAAATACAATCAGTCACATGGTAATGGGATTCTCTCTTGCATACCATAAAGAAAATTCCTATTTATTGTGCGTTCCTTATATTTCAAATTTTAATTGGGATGCATA
>CM054179.1:141489200-141491291 GCA_028829895.1 Sinotaia quadrata
ACACCTTTTAGGCACATTACACACTTGTTCCAGAATCTGTTATGTGCTCACAAAGCAAACAATGGAGTTTAGTCCTGAATTTCTTATGCACTAAAAGCACACCTTGAATGTACAAAATAATCTTTGGGAATTCATGAGTCCAAAGTCAAACCTCAAATATTTGGCTTATTGGCTCTTAAACGGAATCAATTTACAGCAATATGTATACTGAAAAGTTAGACGATAATGCTGGATATGGACATGAATCCAGTAGAATACATTAGTCACTGCAGTCTGAAGCAGATACAAGGTTACAAAATTAAAAAGAAAGGTGCGCTCCTTTCTGCAAATTCAAATTAAGGCAGTGCTAAATTTCATGCATATTCAACTCTAAACTCCTTTCTCTCTTACACACATTCTCAACTTACAAGTCCTGCAATGATATCCATTAGCCCAATACACATGTAACATAAGAAATATTTCATTGATCAAAATTCTCAAAATTAGTGAAAATATAAATAATGTTTCAATTGAATAAGCATTCTCCTATTCAAATCAAAGATCAATATCAAACATATACAAACTATTTCTAAGTCCCTCCTTTCTTTATCAGTCAGTTAACTAATGATCACCTTTATAACTCGAGTTTCGTCAAAATCAAAGTGATTAGAATATAGGACTTTCTTAAACAAAATATCTTTTGGTCCATTCCTATTGAATGAAGTTATTATGAACAAGTGTGAGATAACTAGAAAAACTATCATCTGGTTGGAACTGGTTTGGTTTGCATCATCAATTTCTAGCATATTCTCCATCGGGTTGTTTATTCCAACTCTGGCAGTTATAAAAATATCATCATAAGCAGTGCCCAAGGTTATGTCACTTTGACATTTAACAAAATACGTAACAATTAAATTTACAAATATGGATAAGCTAATTTATACCACCACATACTCCCTTCATAAATCAATGTATTTCTTGTTTAAATGACAGGACACTTCTTGAGAAAAGCGCATTGCTAAGAATTAGAGAGTTCATAATTCACTGCCATAGTAATCAATATACATATGTGGATGACACTTAAAATGAGGGATCAATCCATTCATAAGGAATGCATTTATTAAAAGCAATATAATTCAATACAAAAATCATTATAGAATTTCACAATTAATATTAACTTTCTACACAAAACGGATAAGTATAGCAGATTGTCAATCACTATCCAAGCATTTTTCAAAAATGTTCTTAAAGAATTACAAATCAAATAAAAAATCTTTAATACTCATTGAATAGCAGAAAAATAATCCTATGTTAGCCAGAAATAATTATGAATATAGCGATATTGGTGTGTTAAACGATATAGTTCACAAAATTAAATATTCACTTGTAATTTTTCATTAAATTTTATTTGTCACCTTTTCTCTTAGTATTCTCAGTGGATCACTTCTGGATGAGCTGCATATGTACTGTCATAGATTAAGCATGTAATCAACTTTATCACTGAACGTCACAACCTCATGCAGATTTTCAATGGCATGCATTCTCACCCATGCCCTCTCCTGCTCGAGCTGCATTTGTGCAATATGCATAATTAAATGTTACTCTTTATCATTTCGTTTCCCAGACATGGTATTCCATACAAAACTTTACTTACAGCTGTTGAATGATAATGAATCAATTTTTATGAAAATATTTTCTTATGACGACTTTTGCACCGCTAGAATATTGCTGTTGCTTTCATAATTATCAGTGCAATTATTATTTACATTCACACATATGTATTTACTGCCTGACAATAATTAAATGTATTATCATAAACCAAAATGTTAGTTAATTTTTATGTACTTTTGATGCACATTATGAAATTGATACTTTTTTCCTTCTTAATTACAGTTAGAAAGAAATACTGTTACAAGTGGAAACGAGTATGTTTCAAGTTCTCTTATTGTTCCCGCTGTCATCCTGATTATCATTTTGGCAATCATAATTCAGGTACGCATCTAACTTACTTACGCTTCTGCTCAAATCATACTATGTTTCTGATTCTACCTCTGTTTATACTACTGTCACAATTTCAGACTATATGTTTCTGTTCCTCAGTCTCTCTCTCTC
>CM054179.1:141491391-141536391 GCA_028829895.1 Sinotaia quadrata
ATGTGTGTTGTTTACTCTCATTGTATTCATTAAGACGTCCGTAAGTAACGCGACTGATAAATATTTCCTTTCCAGTTTTCACTTCTGTTTACAAGTAAATTTGCTTGATTATTATATAAGCAAAGATAAATCAAGAAGATACACATCCTTAATCCCGCCTTACAAAACTCTGAGATAATGAAAGTGTTCATTCAGAACATAGCTGATGAGTCGCATGACGGAAATATCATTTTATAAACTATATTAGGGCGTACAACATGTACGTGATTATTTCAATATGGATGCTGTTACACTTGACGGACGCCATGAAAGAGTGTGAGTTCAAGGATGATGTAATAGAATAACTTATAACGTGATTATAATTTTGTTATTGAGTTTTTTTTATGTTTATTCTCTTTATCCTGGATTTGGTCACCATGCACATATGTGAAGCGTTTACAAGTTTAATTATTTCGTTCTCTTTCAATCAGTTTTTCACTACCTCAATCTATCTTCGCTAATATCATTCTTTTCATGAGTCCACTCTGCTCAATGAATTTGTACGTTTTATCTTTATCTAATAACAGATTTTTTAAAATAGTCTAATGCAGATTTTATATAATATAATATAATCGTGCTATTTTTGAGTATTATACATTGTAGGTAAAGAAATACATTTTGTTGCCGATGACCTTGAAAGTGGAGTGCTGACAGTCGAAGAGGGCACACGAGTGTGCGTTGTTTTCAGATTAATGGATGAAAACTGCAGCTATCCACATGAAATACAAATCGAAATAAGTAGTCTGGATAAACATCTTCAAATCTACACACCCTACTGCAAATTTATAGAAAGGTCTGAACACTGCAGACTGGAACACAAAAACCATTCGGAATGTAGTTGTTTAGAGAGGAAAGGATTTTATCGCTTTTCGAAATCTATAAAATTGGAGGATGCTAACAATCTGGAAATGGTCGCTATTACGTGAAAATGAATTTGATAAATACATTACACTGAACGTAACAGTAAGTATTAAGTCGAAATATGTTTGTTTGTTAGTTTGTTTGTTTTATTCAGCGTCATTTACTTCTATTCTACCCTATTTAAAGTTTGTAGCTATTTTAAGGACCCGAAAGACAAGAAGAGAGAGAGAGAGAGAGAGAGAGAGAGAGAGAGAGAGAGAGAGAGAGAGAGAGAGAGAGAGAGAGAGAGAGAGAGAGAGAGAGAGAGAGAGAGAGAGAGAGAGAGAGAGAGAGAGAGAGGAGAATGTGAGTTAGAAAGGCAAGATCGCAAAACAACGACGATTAATAGCATTTCAATGACGTCTTCAGTAAGAACGTTATTGTTTGTTGTATTGCTGAATGTACTGCCCAAGTTAACTCTGAAATGTCTGCACGTATTAATTATATCTCAATTGCCCAAGTTAACTCTGAAATGTTTGCACGTATTAATTCTATCTCTATTCAACGTTATCCTTGATATCGATCATTTGCTGTTTGAATAGAGAAAACAGAAAGTGACGTCACTTCCGCTACAATGATTGTGAGTCTGATTTTGGTTTCCATTGGAATAATCATCATTGTAATAGTCATCAGAAAAGTTTTCATTACAAAAAGAAAATTAAGAAAAGGTAATGTTATTAAAACACATGTTATTTACCTTACAATAAAACACAAACAATCCATATACATCATTTTATTTTTTAATCCTTTCTCTCTATCTTTTAGAATATATAATATTCATAAGCATACAGACAAATACACACACACGCACTTTGATTATCTGAAAATGATTATAAACAAAATTGTACATTGAATATATCCAAATACAGTCCAATTAATATATAATTAAGACTTAGGTTCATCTATTCAAACATCAACAACAATAATTGTTATGAAGATGATGCAAACAATAAATAATCAGACATTAAGGAAAAACACGCACACGTACACACAAACATATATAATTTTAAGATTACACTCTATATATTTTTCATTTTCAATCTTTGTAATAATATGAAATATAGACTAAAATAAAGAACATATCGTCAATAGCCACATCCGTAAGAAAAAAATCATATATGTCTCACTCTCTTTTTATCTAGGCAATAAAGAATGGTAAGCAAATTTCGTTAATTTCTTTCCTCCTTTCCTTCCTTGTTTTCTTTCTTGCATTTGTCTTTCATTCATTCATTCGTTCTTTCTTTCTAAATTTCTTTCTTTCGTTCTTTTTTCATTGTCTTTCTTTCTAAATTTCATTCATTCGTTCATTCATTCATTCATTCATTCTTTCATTCTTTCTTTCTTTCATTCTTTCATTCTTTCTTTCATTCTTTCATTCTTTCTTTCTTTCTAAATTTCATTCATTCATTCATTCACTCATTCACTCATTCACTCATTCTATCTATCTATCTATCTATCTATCTATCTATCTATCTATCTATCTATCTATCTATCTATCTATCTATCTATCTATCTATCTATCTATCTATCTATCTATCTATGATGAAATAATTTGTACATGAAAGTGACTGCTTTGAGAGACATGAAATTAAAACTAAATAGTGAGTAAGAGGGATTAATGATTGGAGGGGTGCATCTGAATAGAAAATGCGATTTGTATATATTTATATTTTACAATAATGACATTGAAATATTTGTGCCGGAATTTGGAATTCAGTTCTGTATTTTAAAATAATGCTCTGTGATTATGTGTGCGTGTTTATTTTTCATTGTATGCTAATTAATGTTACACTTCATCGTATGCTAATTAATGTTACACTTCATTGTATGCTAATTAATGTTACACTTCTTGTATGCTAATTAATGTTACATTTCTTTTTATGCTAATTAATGTTACACTTCATTGTATGCTAATTAACGTTACACTTCTTTTTATGCTAATTAATGTTGCACTTCCTTGCATGCTAATTAATGTTACACTTTTTATGGTAATTAATGTTACAATTTTTTATGGTAATTAATGTTACACTTCCTTGTATGCTAATTAACGTTACACTTCTTTTTATGCTAATTAATGTTACACTTCCTTGTATGCTAATTAATGTTACATTTCCTTGTATGATAATTAATGTTACATTTCCTTGTTGCTTTTCTGAGGGAAAAAACATGATAATCGTATCGCTCTTTTATGTTTGTAGTTCTACCGAGCATCGTGAAATAAATGAAGAAGATATATCCATTAGAAATGAGAAGCCAGACGACACATATACAAGAACACTCCCAGATTATGTAGGCAGTGAGTACCTCGTACCGACAGTTGTAGGTGAAACTGTCTTGGACAATGTTACCAATGCAAATGACTATATACCAGTTCTAGAAGATAGTCATATGTACAATCATGTTACCTGTTTCCCTGATGATTTATATTGTGACGTAGCTCCAACGACAAAGTATGTTTCTTAATCAGATCAACATTCAAAGAAATCTAACCAACTATATCCATTCGCTGTAAGAACATATCGTAACTTCCGGTCATTGACGAACATGAATCGAAATACAGTTAGAAGTATATCACAAAACAAATATCGCCCCCGCCCCCAACATAACTGTTCCCTATAAGTTTATCCAATCATATTACGTTTTGATGTGTCTGTTCAAATTTGAATTTTACTTCCAATCTCTCAGATCGATCGATCTAATCAAATAACTTTACTATATTCAGAAGGACTCGTGGTTAAAAAGGGAGGTAAAAGTACAAATGAATATTGTGATTGTTTCCGTCTCTGATCTCACTGTAGTGTATTGTACGTTGTGTGATGCATTAGTGTATGAGTATCGAGGACGTTGTCTATATAAATTTGTATATTGTTAAGATATGTGAAATCAATAAGATAGGTAAACGAAATTCACGTTCTTTAAAATGTTCTGACCTTTTCGTGTTGTTATTTGTTCTCGTTGTTGTAAGACATAAAAATATAGGATATAAACTGTGAGGTTTGCATAAATTGTGTATGATTTTAAGTAAAATAATTAAAAGGATATAGAAGGGCGAAAATAAACCGTCCTTCATTCTGACAAATTAGATTCAAATGAATTTTAGGCTAAATATATTTCATTTATCAAGTCCCTTTCAACTTACTGAACTCAAAGACATGTGCATGTTTATTATGCATGCAATAATTCCACTAATCATACATACATACATATATACATACATTATTGCATGCATGCATGCATACATACATACATAAAACATACATACATACATACATGCATACATACATACATACATACATACATGCATACATGCATACATGCATACATACACATAGGAGTTGACTATGCTTTCACAAATAACTGTGTAAGCTTACTATGCCGCACGATATTTACTCTTTCCCAAAGAACTATAAACATATTTAGCGACGTAAATGTATTACCATTCTTTTTTATCAATCAATCTATCTAACTATCTAACTATCTATCTATCTAACTATCTATCTATCTATCTATCTATCTATCTATCTATCTATCTATCTATCTATCTATCTATCTATCTATCTATCTATCTATCTATCGATATGTTCCCTATCAGGTCAAGTTAATATTGTCTCCCCCTACTCACTTGACATATGTTCTCTCTCAGCACACGTTAATTGAAATAGCTCTTTTGAAATCGTTAAATGTACTAAGTGAACTAAACTCTCCAGAATGTAACTGAACTGAATTACTTGATTTACTCTGAATAATACAGAAATATCGACTGAGTAATACGTATTGAACTGATTTTCGTGACCTGATATGAATACTACAGAAATATCGACTGAATAATACGTATTGAACTGATATAAAACAATTTGTCATTGACAGCTTGTTATTTTGTTATCGTGTGTATTTTGTTCTGAATTATATGCGATAGTGCCTGAAATTATATTTTTCACTGTTCAGTTCACTGTTTATTTGTTTTTCATTTGTTCAGGCACAGCAATGCTTGTCGGATAAATGATTTATGGATCCAATCCAAAAGGACAATATATAAAAGCTAATGTTGTCTCTAAACAATATATAAGAAGTAGTAGTAGTAGTAGTAGTAGCAGTAGCATAGTAGTATTATTATTATTAGTAGTAGTAGTAGTAGTAGTAGTAGTAGTAGTAGTAGTAGTAGCAGCAGCAGCACAGTAGTAGTAGTAGTAGTAGTAGTAGTAGTAGTAGTAGCAGCAGCAGCACAGTAGTAGTAGTAGTAGTAGTAGTAGCAGCAGCAGCAGCACAGTAGTAGTAGTAGTAGTAGTAGTAGTAGTAGTAGCAGCAGCAGCACAGTAGTAGTAGTAGTAGTAGTAGTAGTAGTAGCAGCAGCAGCCACAATAGTAATAGCAGTAGTAGTAGTAGTAAAAGTAGTAATAATAAGTAGTAATAGAAAGAGTAATACTACTAATAATGATAGTAATGGTAGTAATATAACTACTAGTAGTAGTTGAAGAAGTATACTAATAACAGTAATACTACTAATAAAAGCAATATGTAGTACTAAATGTAGTCATAGTAATAGTAATAGTAGATGAAATAGTAGCAATGAAATTAATAGTAATAATAGTAGCAGTAGCAATAGTAGTAGTAACAGTAGTAATAGTGGTTGTAGTAATAGTATAGGAGAAGTAATAATAGTAATAGTAGTAGTTTATATTAGTAATTAAAGTTGTGGTAGTAGTAGTAGTACTACTAGTACTACTACGGCTACTATTACTAGTAGCAATGTACATCTAACCTGTTTACCCTCATTAATTTCATCTCAATCTAGATAAAAATTCACAACCTTCATACATCCATGATTTCACTCAAGAATATAAACAAAATGAATTAATTTAAAAGCAAGAGTGTCAGTTTAATAAATGTAATATTGTTTGCTTTGAATCAATACATTGTTAAGTAAATGATATAATCATTCAAGCGTATTCAAAATAAAGTGACCAAGCAATTACATAATTAAGCATTGAGTTAAACGTTGTATAATGCTACATATTAACGCTCAATATGCTTTGAAAGTTATTCAGATGACATTATTTACGAAAGTGATAGTAATGTAGCTGTGACATTAGCTATTGTGGTGCACAACGCTTAGTTAGAATCGTGTAGATGACATATTTAATTTGATACACCAAATGAAATATAGGTAGTTTACAATTCTGTAAATCTACAACATTTTTAAATGTACGAGATGTAGAAATATGGTGTCTTTTTGTCTTTTCATATGCAACTGAACGCTGTTGAAACCCCTTAATTTAATGCATGTTTGTTCAGATAAACTTATATTCCTGCCACATGTATTTGTGTTCAATATAATCAAACGTATATGTGTTTTTTAATATTCAGGTAGAACTTTAATTTAAAATGCAAATTAATTAATAAACAACCAAAATAAAGTGTATTAATGTAATTAGATCCTCATAGCACTAACGCGAACGTGCGTGTGAAAGGTATTTGTCTGAATGTTTAAACATACATCTGAAATTAAAATACGTTCCATGTAATTAGTATTTGTCTGAATGTTTAAACATACATCTTAAATTAAAATACGTTCCATGTAATTAGTATTTGTCTGAATGTTTAAACATACATCTTAAATTAAAATACGTTCCATGTAATTAGTATTTGTCTGAATGTTTAAACATACATCTTAAATTAAAATACGTTCCATGTAATTAGTATGTTGCTGAAAACATACTGCATTGATAATGTACTTAAAGTTTAAAATACCTATTATTTGTATACATGTGAATGGTTTGAACCGTGCACATCCACCATTTTAATAAGCGAGTAATACTGATATATTTCCTTGCTTTATAAACAATGAATTTGTTTCAAAAAATGTTTCTATTAGACTGAATTGTATCTCGCTAGTAATATTTAGACAGTGAATCCCAGCACTCTAGTAATATATAGAAACATAAGTAAACTGATCTGCAATTAGCAATAGGAGCCCATCCAATGACAACTTACAGTTTGCTCCAGTGAGGAGCAATACAAATTGACGCAATCATTTTAAATGCTGAATGACCCTTGAACTCTACAATACAGCGTACTCTAGATTTAGTTACCAATATCTACAGACGATTCAGCATTGTCGTTGGACAATTAATTTACTCAGCACACAACTTAACTTTCAGAAATGTATGTAAATACCATGGGGAAAGAAAAGCGCACGAATAAAACGAATATACAGTTGAAGCAATAAGATATAGGACATGCAAAAGAACTATTGAAAGTATCATTCGTTTGATGTACAAAACCCTATCTTTTCAAAACGAAGGCCGCGATTTCTCACCACCACTCTCGAATACAAAATTTAACACTGAAGATGTCATCCACGAATCCTTAAAAAGAAAATAGGGCATGAATATAAAATTGAACTACTTTTAGCATATTAATGAAAACACTCAGATTACAATCTTACATGCTTTACAGTAAGAAAAATGACACATATTCTTTTCGTACCATATTTGTTTTTGTTCTAGGAAAGCAAACTATACAGTACATAATGGTACATAATCATGTTTTCAGAATAGAATTGCTCCCGTACACAGAAAAACACTAATATGTAAATATTTTCTTAGAATATAAACTTTTCTTTAACAAATGCAGTAAACAATAATGGTATTTTTCAACTTACAAATTAAAAATTCTTGCGAAAGAAGGAAGAAAATAAATTGTTCCTGTCCTAGATTACTAAGTGCAGGTTTCTGCACGTCTGTACTATTGAAGTCCATCTGTGCATGCACACAAACTTCCTGGTAATCAAACAAACTTCCGAACTAATTGCAGAAAAAAATGTGCACGGTGAGAGTCCCTTACTCACATGTCCAAGATATGTGTCTAGGACACACATCAATTTCCCTGTTCGAACACTAAATTTCTGTTTAAATCACTTACATATGTACGATTAAAATCACGAAATAAAAATAAATAGGAATCTACCTGAGCACAATAATCAATGGCTTAAAGACCTACAGGAATGGAATCTAAGTCCGCCATAGATAAGAATCAATCTGTTTGAAGAGAATATGCCCCATTCTTAGAATCAAGACTGTAAATTTTGAACTTGAGAGATTGATATAAAAGCATTTATTCTGGATTGATAGTCAATATTTCTGAAAGAAATCAGAGCTTTCGTTCATTTGCAAAATTGAATTCTCACCATAGCAACATAACATTTGACGTAATGACGGGATCTACAATCCACATGTGGTGTCCGACATAATGTCTTGCATTAAACGTGTGGTTTGAAAAGTTAAAACATGGTTAAATATTGCAGTGCATAGGGTTGAGCAGACATCGGATAATCTATAATATTTATTTCATTTACATTTCCCAAAGTTAAAAAATTACGAAAATAAAGTGGATTTCAAAGCTATATATTATCAGAACAATAACTTACTAGACGTGGTCATTCTCAGTATCTCCAATATCATTACAAATTGTATACAAATTATTATCAAATGAACTTTTTGCTGTCATCAGCACGATTAGAATCAAAGTCGTAGTGTGTACCAGAGAAAAATACATGGGCAGCCATTTGTCCCTCCACCCTCCACCCCCCACCGCCCCTGACTGACTTGACTTCTGCTTGCTTCTACCCCAAGGGCTTATGGATTGCATACGGTAGTAATGGGGCATACTACACACAAACTAGCAATGAAATATTATAATAACAGAACACAATGTTCACGTATTGTGTGAGGAATTATACATGCAACACAGGTACAGTGAAATATTATAATGACAGAACACAAATACATTGTTCACTATAAGCTATTGATGTACATTCTGGCTCCTTCTTTAAATAAAGATTAATTGTATTTTCACTGTCAGAGTTCTTTGAATTAACGAGGGAACAAGACAGATTATTAGATATCATATTCACATTGCACGTTCTCATACACAGAATCAGACAGCATGGTTAGTTGTCTGGAAAAGATTCGTTTGGGCGCATCAGGCTGCAAATATGAACTGTGCATTGAATAGTCTCCCCATCTTGTCGCAAAGCTGTCTCCACTGATAGGTCGTGCAATATTGTAAACTCCATCTTCCTCATTTCTCGGATGTTCATTGAGCAGTAACTGAGAGGTATCGTGATTGCTGAAAGAAACGATGCAGAAGAAATTCAAACCAAGAGAACATATAATAGTAACACAATAATGAATTTATAGCTTTTTAAGTATTTAATTATTTGCAGTCAAATTGTTCATTATTTCCAATCAGAGTTTATTATCTGCTCATCAGAATTTCTGTTACATAAAATGTATTTATATTTTATTGCTTATAGTAAATGTGTTTCTCATAATATGAACAACGTTAAAAATATTAATTATAGTAAAACTGGTGACTGGCTTTCAAGGGTACTTTCCCACTAAATTAGGTCCAAGATAAACACATTAAACTGAAAATTAACTCAGGGGTAAATAATTTAAACAATAACAAGGAAAAGCATTATTGAAAAAAGACACGCATTAATCCACATAAACGAAAAGTATACAAAAATACCAACCTTATGCCGGCCAATGAATACATGCAGGCCATTATTAGATTTCATAATTTTGAACAACAAAAGAAAAAACCTATTTTACAAGCAATGGTCTAACTGCAGCTATAATTAGATTCGTACCCCAAAATAACGTGAACTAGGTTAGACCACGTTATAGTTAATTTACTCTCATGTAGACAACATATTTTAATCTGATTAATCCCAGTTTATTTATGTAATGATTAATATCTAACTAATTTAGTACTAACGATTTCCTAAAGCATTTATCCATTGTAAGACCGTTAAAGATATAAAATCGACATATTAAATCCGTTTTCATTTTAAGACATTTTAAAGTTGGATCCTTTTGTTTTGGGAAAACACAATCATGTGCATATTGAGAATTATAAATTGTACCGGAAATAATCGAAGTCTAACCAAGTTCGATATAGCACAGTTTCATTTACAATGCGGAAGGACTTGTTTGAGAATCCCTCCTTATATAGAGGCAAATGTAAATATTTGTATAACAATCCATCGATCGATCAAGAGAATTGTAAATGCTTCAAAGTAACAGTTTTCTCATTTATATAATGATTATTACAAACAGAATCTCATTGCAGACGATAAAACGCATAACTTACATAATGAAAAGATGCACATTTTTTTAAAAGTAAAATATACAAGTTCATTTAATGTATTTTCATTAAGTAACCATCCGTTCTCATAAATGCACACACCTATATAATGCATATCATACGCACTCATGCAAACATACATAATATTCACACACATGAAAATGTTGGTATATTGCAGCGTATACTGTTAAAGTAATTAGTGCATTCTCCTATAAAAAATATGTTTGAAAATAAATGTTATAGCCTTAGATTCAACACCTATAAATATTTTTTACAAGTACAAGGGTAAGAGACTCAAATTCATGTATCAGGCATATATATGGATAGTACAATACCCAATACCTAATATTTAACTGAGTCATTTTTCAAGATTGAAACAAAACGAATAAAGTAGTCTAGAAGGGCCTTATTTTAATATAAATAAGTATATAAAAATAGTACTTACATCTCCACACGTCCTGAAATATAAACATTTCATTGCTTTTATTATAGTTGGAAAATTGCCTTTAAATTATTAGATCTATGAATAATACGAGATAGGGATAGTTTAAACAACTCTGCAAAGCATGATTACGTAATAGATCAATTAACCTTCATATATAACATGATGCACTGTAGCAGAGTAAATTTACCTATCTTTATTTGTAAACTTATTTGTTATATAAATTCTTAAATGTCAAAGTGACCCGACCTTGGGGACTGCTTATTTTGATATTTTTAAGTGTCAGAGTTGGAGTAAACAACTTAAGTAAAGAATATGCTAGACTTTGCTGATGCAATCTAAACCAGGTCCAACTGGATAAGTATATTTTTCTGACTAATAGTCTCACACTGTTCATAACAACCTCAAGCAATAAGCATAGACCGAAAGTTACTTTTTGAAGAATGTCTATTCTAATCACTTTGGCATAATTCGAGTCCAGTCATAAAGGCGATCATTGGCTTATGGAAAGTTAACTATTTCTTACATGTTTGCAAATGATTTATGATTTGAATTTGGAGAATACTTATGAACTAAACTATTATTTCTATGTTCATTAGCTTGATTATGTTGAACATTTTGATTGATGCTTTATTTCTTATGCTGCGTGCGTATTGGGATGAGGAATACTGTTGCAAAATTAATAAGTTGAGAATGTTTGTATGAGAGAAAGGAGTTTAGAGATGAAAGAATGTCTTAATTTGAGTGCTGTATTAATTTGATGTTTGGAGAGAAGAGCACACCATATTTTTAATGTCGTAGTCTTGTACCCGCTTTAAAATAGAGTGACTACTGTACATAACTGAATTACATTGATGTGTGAATCCAGCATTGTTGTTGAAATTATCAATAATGTGTTGCTGTAAGTTGATTCCTGAGTTCCGTTCGAGAGCCAATACAAGGAAAACTGAACTCTGAGTTTGTTCTCGATAAATCATGAACGATTCTTGAACATTCCTCGAGGTGCGCTGAGTGGCTAGCATTATTTTGAACATCCCCCATAATGTGCTTGATAGCGCATACGACGTTCTGGGTGGTTCGAACATTCTGTGATGTGATGTAATGCCAACCCTCTTTTGATTATGTTCCTATGTTGTATATTTGATTGTAGATTTAATAAATTTAGTTTTACATTGATTAACGTTCTTGCTCATATGTTAAATCTTATGAGGGAGTAATGGAGACTCGTTAAATATAAATAAATAGCATATTTTTATTACTCTTCAAGTAAGATGTTTCCACCTCCAGAAAATTATGCAACAATAAAACGGCTTGTTGATATTGTGTTAAGAGTAGAGGTGTACGACACACTTATAATCCGCCAAGTGAGAGACATATTGGTGTTATGGGAGAATTATTAAAAGCTATAAAGTAGGATTCCTGACCATTATTTAGTTATGTGTTGTTAATCAATAAATAATGATCATGAATAATGCCCTGTGATGTATCCCACATATCATACAAAGGGAAGGACATGGGCATTAGATTCTTAAAATAACTAAATAATTTTAAAAGTGCGGTTTTATTACAAGACGTACACGTAATTAGGAATTGACGATATCTACTTCCACACATAGAAAAAGAAACTGAAGCATAAAGCAGCGGAAATCAATCTACTTCCAATTAATTAATCTACTTTCACACATAGAAAAAGAAACTGAAGCATAAAGCAGCGGAAATCAATCTACTTCCAATTAATTAATCTACTTCCACGCACAGAAAATGAAACTAAAGCATAAAGCAACACGCACACAAATGACGGGCATCAATTACCACTTTAACCATAACAAAGAAGTATAGTGGGAAATGAACAGAAACGTGCTAATGTAAATGTGTAATGTGTACAAGGATACATATTTATTATAAAATATAATATATGATGATTAATTGGTGGTAATCTGTATAGGCTTTTTTAATACTAGATTTAGGGTTACTTAGTGTATTATGTTAGCGTCTTTGTGTTATGATGTCAAGATTTATATGTGTTAAGATTTCATAAGTAATTCATTAATGTCATTATTTTGAAATAATACACCAACAAGCCATGGTTGTTTTCAAAGCGGTTTTGTGGATATTCAATTATGAAGACATTTAAACATAAAGAAGTCGAACACTTTAATTGCATTTACATAGGATATTATTGAGAACCTTTGCATTCTGTTTATTTGTTTTTGTTTTTTGACTGGTCAGTGAATCCACCACACGATGAAGATACATTGCGGAAACAATGGCGGACTTTATTCTGAGGGTTGTATGAAACAGATATCTGGAATGCTAGATACTTTACGAGAAAAGAAAAGTGAAGCAATGCAGAAAAATACAAACGCATATGACTCAATATAAATTATTCTAGAGACTGCCAACCAAACAAATTTAATAAATCAGGTATTGTAAATCGCAATACTGATGTCTGAAAGCCACCGAATATGGAAACGTTTTAATATTGTATGTGCAATGCCAGCGCATTGCTTGATTAATATTTGGAGAACCATTTGTATAAACATTGCCTTTGTGTTATGGTAAATTAGTACATCGAAACATGAACTTTTAAAATAGCCTGCTATATATTTTACATTGTTAATAAATAATGAAAGAAATATATTATGTGCTACTGACAATATAATATACCGCTAGAAAGAGACAGCAAAAGTAAATACCATTTTCACTAAATTATATCTTGTAGAGCTGTTTTGCAGACTCGGAGATTAAAAGATCATTCAGCTGCAGACAATAAAAGTTCACGACATTTTGACGTTCGAAAGCTTATTTTTCCAAGATTCTGATTAAGGATCCGACAGATACAATCTTCGAAAAAATTGAGAAACGAATTGCAAATGAAGTCGTTGTGTGAGATTTCTGAGAAAAGATTTCCGCATTCCTATCTTCCAAGAGAAATACGTTCGATGATAGATATCTCCATGAAAAAAATGCAAAGAACGACTGTGTAAGAAGTGTATATCTTAGATGTACCACAGCGTGCCTATGTTGTATGAAGGCAAAGAACGTCTGTGTAAGAAGTGTATATCTTAGATGTACCACAGCGTGCCTATGTTGTATGAATGCAAAGAACGTCTGTGTAAGAAGTGTACATCTTAGATGTACCACAGCGTGCCTATGTTGTATGAAGGCAAAGAACGTCTGTGTAAGAAGTGTACATCTTAGATGTACCACAGCGTGCCTATGTTGTATGAAGGCAAAGAACGTCTGTGTAAGAAGTGTACATCTTAGATGTACCACATCGCACCCATGCTGCATGAAGGCAAGCTTGAGTTCAACAGCATTGTAACAGTGATCACAGCGACGGGAAACATTTTTGGATTGTGATAACTATTTATCATAAGAATCCTAAAATCTAAACTTATCAGTGTAAATTGTGATAACTATTTATCATAAGAATCCTAAAATCTAAACTTATCAGTGTAAATTGTGATAACTATTTATCATAAGAATCCTAAAATCTAAACTTATCAGTGTAAATTGTGATAACTATTTATCATAAGAATCCTAAAATCTAAACTTATCAGTGTAAATTGTGATAACTATTTATCATAAGAATCCTAAAATCTAAACTTATCAGTGTAAATTGTGATAACTATTTATCATAAGAATCCTAAAATCTAAACTTATCAGTGTAAATTGTGATAACTATTTATCATAAGAATCCTAAAATCTAAACTTATCAGTGTAAATTGTGATAACTATCTATCATAAGAATCTTAAAATCTAAACTTATAAGTGTAAATAACGATTGTATTAGATGTTCAGTTTGTATTCCATCTGTTTTGTTTATTCACACATATACTGTCCTACTTAATAACTTACCGGATCTTCTCAATCGTCTTAGAAGAAACGCCCCAATCATGACGGAATTACAAACAGACAACGTGGACACCATTCCCAATATTATCATCACCCAAGGTAAATTGTTGGAATCATTTTCATTTTGCACCGACCTTGTCGTTTGCCGAGCTAAACAAATAAATTTTAAAAATGTGTTTGAATTTTTTAAAAGCAAATTGGTAAAGAAATATGTACATAACACACACACACACACACACACACACACACACACACACACACACACACACACACGCACGCACGCACGCACGCACGCACGCACGCACGCACGCACGCACGCACGCACGCACGCACGCACGCACGCACGCACGCACATATGAATAATGAATTAATTATCTATAGAACGAACGCAAATATGAAAGAGTAACCCTGTCGATATATATGACGTATTAAGAAAATTTTCAAATGATAACAGGCAAAACAATGTAATTATAGTTAAAATATTACTAAATATGGGAACATTTAAATTAATTTAAAAGTATTATTTAGACAATAGGTAATGTATTATGTTATTTAAGTAATGTACATTACAAGACTGCCAAGCAAATAAGAAGAAACCACATGAACTTGAACATTCGGCCATATTTTATAGGCATAAAAGACAACTTCAAGATCGCTTTTAAAATAATTAAAATGATCAAGTGTGATACTTACAATTATCAAATAAGCCATAACAATATCACTGTAAATTATCATAATGGAAGAATTTGCGCTCCTCTCCATTCTAGAAAGTTGTGATCTTATAATAGTTATAAGCAGTGCAACATTTCTCATTAACTCTGTTTATGCTATTCAAACTTGTAATAAAATTAAACGCCCCATATTGAGTATAAACTTTAAGTCAAAATAATGTTCAACTTTACAGCCTAGTCTTCATTAATAAACGTTCTTGAGAACTATTACATTGTCAAATTAATATACAATTAATTGTCAGTTAATATCAACTGATGTTAATGAATCGTGGAGTGTTATAGTATTTTATTTTATAATATGTTGATATAATGTATTCGAGTCCTGGTATTACAGATAGATGTGTTAAAGTGAATACCAGTATAAAGAATATTATTATGAAACTATCTCTACGTTCTTTTTATGGTGGACATGAATATGAAGTTAAGAATGAATTACATGTTATTTGAAGCGTTAATTTGACGTCCTTGGTCCACTGCCCGCCTGTCGACCACACCCAGGTTGTGTTGTCCGACATCTCGAAGTTCTTCTTAAACAGGTACATTCCAGTTTGTGGTAAGCAGGTACACGATACATTGTTTTTGCCGTCCCTCTTTATGCAGTCATTGCCTTTTTGAATAATATTGCATTGGGGGATTTCATGTCCATCGTTCCTGTTTCTTTTAAGTATTTCAATTTTGATAGTGTCATTTAAACTGCAACTGTTATTAATTAAATTGAATTGGATGTTAACTTCACTGCCGTCCTGGATTTGTAATATGTCATTTGTAGCATCAAGGTTTTCGATTTTAATTGTGGCACCTGCAATTGGCATCATAGGAACAAATTGTAATTTCTTTGTTTTGCAGACTCTTACTTCTCTGTCTCCTCTCTTCCTCTCTTCCTCTCTCTCTCTCTCTCTCTCTCTCTCTCTCTCTCTCTCTCTCTCTCTCTCACTCTCTCACTCTCTCTCGCATTCACATTCACACAACTACACATTCACACAGATTCACAAATGCACATTTGATTGAAAAATAAGTTAACTCCCTAACTTGTAACCTTATATTCGACTACGTATTTAAATAATTTATTATAATATTATTGTTTTGTCATAGTCGATCTAGAAAGTGTACTTTCTTCAAAAGTTCAAACATGATAATGAATTATGAATTCGATTTAATAACGTAGTTTCATGTGAAGGAAAACCTTTCTACTGTTTATCTTTAAATCATCATTGTACATTGGAAAAAATGCCCTTCAACTCACAATGAGGAGAACCGTTGACCAGGCGCATTGATATCCATGACATAACGGTCACTGCGAAAATACCGTTCTGAATGATATACATTTACACTGAGAAGTGGACATACAACTTGTTCTTTCAAGTGGACATTTCTGAAAAGGAAGTAAAGTAGCTAGGTGTAAGGATGGAGATGTGTGTGTGTGTGTGTGTGTGTGTGTGTGTGTGTGTGTGTGTGTGTGTGTGTGTGTGTGTGGACTGTTTTAGCTTTGGACTGTTTCGTTTTCCCTGTACTAAAAAGAAAAGTGCAATAAAATATTGATACAATACACATTTTATAAAATAGATTGGATGTGTTTGAACTTTATTCTACATTGCTAAATGATATTTCAAGCAATAGTTCAAGGACATAGCACTGGATAAATCGTTTTCAATTCGTAAACTAGGATATCTTCAAGAATAACTTGTGGTATAGGTGTAGAATAAGTACTCGTATTATTAACATTACATGAGTAGATGCATGCTGGAGAGTATATTACTTTCACACATTTACTTTACTCACATGTTCACCTTGACACCTTTCACCTCAGTTTGATTAGAAACATGACCAACGTTGCGGGGTGTGGGGTGAGACTTAGAAACAAAACATTGAATTGTTGTTCCCATTTCTAGGTCTACAAGAGGCAAGAAAGATACTGTTTGTCTTGGAATTAGTTGGCCTCTGTTATTACCATTTAAAATTTAAAATAATTATTAAAAAAACAAGAACGCAGATCAAGAATGATGTTCACCCTACTAGTGCTAAAGCAGCGATAAGTATGCATGATAGTTTACGATTAATAAATTATTAACAATCAAACTGGAAAGACGTAACATTACTTCATTCTATGACATGCAGGTATTATGTGATTTGTGATTTAATATATAAATATAATGTTTATCATCATTATATGTAAATACACAATTAGCTATCGATGTCTACACGTTTCAAAATTCTGTAACACTCTGGGATGATGACCTTTGTCTGTTGTCACAGATTTCGCGACCTGGTGCAAGGTGTACCCGCGCACAATTTTCAATGATGATGATTGGAACAGAAAGAATGATTGAAAATAATAAATATTTGTGGATAACAAAGTAATAAATATTTGCTTAACCAGTCTGTGAGTTGCTGGCTAACTGTTGATATCTATGTTGTAATGGCCGCACGTAGACTAATCAATAGTTGATTTGGTGGTGTTTATCAGAATCCAGGTTGCATGCGTACCAAGACTTAATCTTATAGAATTCAATATTCGGGATGAACTCGATCTGGTACCGTAGGGCGCACAGTTATTTGATTTTCTGTCCATACACCGTGATTCGTTTTCTGTTCTTGTCCCATATTGTTTAAGTTGGCGTGTGTGGATATTTGGTCTCAATGGAGAAACAGGAGGGGCGACCAGTAGAGGTGATCGAACGCGAAGCGAAACGTGACTGAAATTTATGCTTGAAATTATATATGCATAAGTGCGATTTTTCTTATTTAAATATTATTTATTTTAATAATTTCATTATGTTTAGTGTATATTTATATAATTGGAAGACAATTTTAAATATTGTTCGTTAGGCAGCTTTACAATTGTGTGATGCATGTATTGCACATTGAAAACTATGTTAATGACTGTAAATAAGTTTTGATTAGTAAAACGTTAGGCAGCTTTACAATTGTGTGACTGTAGGTATTGCACATTAAAAACTATGTTAATAACTGTAAACTAGTTTTGATTAGCAAAAGGTTAAGCAGCTTTACAATTTTGTGACTAGGTATTGAACATTAAAAACTATGTTAATAAATGTGAACTAGTTTTGATTAGTAAAACGTTAGTTTTTTTACGCTCAGACTTAGCACACAGTGGAATGTTCACTTCGGTAAGGATATGTCTTAGTTTATGTATTTTTGTGCTAGATAATTTGATTAAGTCAGGCACAGTGTTATTGTGCTAGATCATTTTATTACGTCAGGCACAGTGTTATTGTGCTAGATCATTTTATTACGTCAGGCACAGTGTAATTGTGCTAGATCATTTTATTACGTCAGGCACAGTGTTATTGTGCTAGATCATTTTATTACGTCAGGCATAGTGTTATTGATGAATATGAGAGTACGTCAACGTCGTGATGCCCTCTCCATTAGGAGACCGCGCCAGTGTTGCATATGACGTAGGTACAGAGAGAGAGGAAATGGCAAGCATTTAAATTTGACTGGTTGCATTATAAAACAACATCTCTGGATATTTATAGTACTGAAAATAATTCAACGCTTGTTTCGCCCACCAAAAGTGCATAACTGCGCGCTATTATCCCGTAACTCTGTTAGTATTACTTACCGCTATTCTACCTCATCTCGAAAAAAAGTGTATGTAACTCTGTTAGTATTACTTACCGCTATTCTGCCTCATCTCGAAAAAAAGTGTATGTAACTCACGCACACCAATTATGCATGGCACGACGTCCTCAACAACCCAGATCTGTATTAAAATTCACCTCCTCGACGGAAACAAAATCACTGAAAATCGTTTGCTTTTGGAGTGTAGGCTTACTAAGCAAGCAAGAACTAACTAGTTCACAGTGAATTTTCGTTAAATAATAGCCTGTATTATAATATTATTTGCAAATATATAATAATATCGATACTAAAGTCGATCTTTTATTTTCTTATTTTATGTATATTCCCTTTCTTGTTGGGGTCATTTTTGTGTCATAAGGGTCAGAATCCTACTAAGGGTAAATGAAAAGTATTCAGCACTCCATTTCACAGTCCTGGAATAGAAAGTTAAATAAAGAAGTAATATTTATTTTTTTCTTTACGCATTAGAATAATGTATACAATTACAACACTGAAACATAATAATGAACTAACACTTACATGTAGATATTGTAACAAAGTCAACATACACACTCACAATTGCTTACACCAATAATGTGTAGAGTAGCAATGCTATGCAACACATTTGTCAGTCCTAAAGCTATTTAGCTCAACTATACATCGGAGTACAAACACTGTGTAGTCGTTTTGCGTCACTAGTTCTTCACATTTCAAGTCCTGATACCTGCTGATCGCTACCATAATATTTTTACCATGTGTGTCAGTGTGTACAATCGTCTTTCCACCTGCATTCCCAGCAAGCAATTCTTCTCTTGCAATGTATAAGCGCAAGCAATTACTGTTTAAGTTTTCTATTTTACTTCAATTATTACGTAATAATTATGCCCCCTACGATTGGCTATTATATTGTAAGACTCGTGATATTTAATTGCAATTTGCTGTTTTGTTCAGACAATAGATCAATGCATTGTCATTTGCCTAATATGAGCAGTTTTTTTTAAAAAGTTGTTCTAACGGGTCGCTTGCTTTTGCTTTCATTCACGCATAATTTTTACTGTCTAATTTCGTCTATCCTTTATTGCAAGTCCGTAACATACAGCTAAATGGTCACTAACAGTCCTCTAGAGCCGGAGGTCAAATGGGCAGAAACCTGTTCTCGCCAGTATTTTCTCTCTGTATGCAAACACTAGTCGTAACCAGTGTCCTGATCAAAATCCATTATCATGCATACGTGTAGAATGCAATAATCTATTACACTGATTTTATTTTTTAAATAAATAGAGAATTGTCTCTCTTGCGTGATCAACAATAGTCACTAATTTCGTCTTAACATTATTCTTTCAAAATTCTTTCTATTATCCAAAAATAGTTATCTCTATTATCCAAAAATAGTACCATACGAAATCAAATAGAGCGTAATATCACTATAACTATTTTTCACACTGCGACTGTTTCCTCACACATTGTTATACGCTGGAAGAGTAGATAAATCTCCCCAAACAACATTGACCTCTTTTTATGTCTGGACATCAGCTTTTGACATACATCACATTTCTTCCAGAATCGGCTACACTCTGCACACATTTCAGTACAAGACAATTCTATTGCTATCAGTGGGTTTCGACGTGTCTTGAAGTGCATCTTCCCATCATATCAGAGTTTATACTTCGGTAATACTAGATATTTCTACTTTCGCCTCCTTCACACGGTAATACTAGCTATTTCTACTTTCGCCTCCTTCACACGGTAATACTAGCTATTTCTACTTTCCCCTCCTTCACACGGTAATACTAGCTATTTCTACTTTCCCCTCCTTCACACGGTAATACTAGCTATTTCTACTTTCCCCTCCTTCACACGGTAATACTAGCTATTTCTACTTTCCCCTCCTTCACACGGAAACTCTTTTCCAGGACTACACATTCTTATTGTAAACACTCTAACACATGTGTCAATTTGTTGTCTACCAGTCTGTTCATAGTGTGCACAGACGTTTGTAATTCTGGTTACACCTAGATTGTGTTGCCAGTATCTTTCACTTATGCCTTTTGTTCCACACATAGAACTGGTTTAGGAATGACAAAATGGCAAACACGTAATGCACTCGAAGGTTATGTTTTTAATCATCTATCTATACTACCCTTGACAAAATTGCAGTGCCTATGTGATCTATGGCAATTTTGGTTGCCCCTAGTTTTCAAAGGTGATGCTAAATGCCATGGATTCGGATCTTACCAAGACACAGAAGACAATGGCCGGACATGCACATTCCATGTCCAGGGTAAATGAATGTCTTTGTGTTAATCTATTGCTACAACCGTGTTCATTGATGTAACAACTTTGATCACCTATGTTGGTTTCTCTATAGGCGTATCCGGAAGTACTAGACCACACCTTGAATATGTAACCTATGTTAGTTGGTTTCTCTATAGGCGTATCCGGAAGTACTAGAACGCACCTTAGATATGTAACCTCTTCCGGCACACATGTATTGGCGAAATCTGTTCGCTTCGTCTGTTTTGGCATACATTTGTTCACTCTCTTTTTTCTTCTGAATTTTATTAGCACTTTCATTCTCTTTTCAGTTTCTTACTACTCTGGCTCACTTAGCCACTTCATTTCTTATCACTTGCTCTTCTCACTCTCGTTTACTTCTCACACTCACACTACTCACACTTATAAATGCACACAAATGTATGTACAGTATGCATAAATCAAATAGTGATAAACATGCAAATATCATCACGACAATATAAGCAATATATACCAGAAAAATCACATTGATGAGAGAAAACATATATAATAATTAAACACCAAAGAGGTTTTGTAATCTTTATTTGAAAAAACATAATTTTAACACTAAGGAAATATGTTGTGCATAACGCACTTCAATGTCAAAATAAAGGGAGATAATGTAATTGCAAATAAATGCACATTCACAATAATGCAAAAGAGTGTTTATGAACTTACAATGAAGATGTAATAGAAACTGAAGAATGAAATAGTCATATAGAAGTGAATGCATTTCACATGAGCAATTGGTGTGACTAACAAGAGAATCGCTTTACTATTCTAGTTTCTTAAATGTTCATTGTGGGTGCACTGGGGACTCTAGAATACAGACAATCAAACAATCATTGAATTTTTAGTTCACTTACATTTGTCCAATATAAGTTGTGATGAACTTTCAAACACACACACACACACACACACACACACACACACACACACACACACACACACACACACGCACGCACGCACGCACGCACGCACGCACGCACGCACAGTTTAAGTATACAAAGAGTTGACTGACTCCAAAATAAATAATCGGAATTGCCTGTAATCCAATCAAAGTTGTGTAATACCGATTTACGAGCATTCGAGCACCCTCTTGCTGGACAATGAGACCCTGTAACAAACTGAGAATGTATCTTATAGTTTTTCTATAATGCTTTTTTTTAAAATCAATTTTTGCACTTATTACTGATCTAAGAATTAAAATTATAATTAATATAATACTTATAAAAATGTGTATTTAATGTTCTTTCACACTTATAAATAGAAAATGCAATTATCAACCGTACCCTCTCATACACAGTTTACCTTCCGAAAACGATTTAAACATCAACTTGAGTTTCGGTAAAAGTTAAAAAATTAACTTGAGTTCCTGTTAGCTTCTTCTAGCTGTACAAATCTTCGTCTATCAAGGAATGTCCTATAGCTTCTTGGTGTTGTTTTCCTCAGAAATAATGTCGGATTACTGCCCTTTACTTCTAGCTCAGTGGACAGCACATTTCACTCACAGTGCGAACTTTGACTAAACGTTGACACAAATATGGATGTCTGATGTCTCTATTGCAGTGATTGTTTTAATTAACGATTCAATTCTCTACTGGCAGGAATGATTTGACGTTAAATCATGCTCTTTATATAAAACTAATCATTGCTCAAATCTTGTTCATTCACACATTCATCCATTTAAACCATTCACACAACAGATCAGTAAGCATACGATTTTGCAACAGATAACTAAGAAATAAGTTTAGCGTCCAATTATTTATAAAATTTTCTAGTTTCACACAGTTTCCATGATTTAAATACGTGTGTCAGGTATTTTCGACACAAGAAGTGCCTATATGAATCGGAGATCCGTAATAGTCTTATTTGCCCTTCCTATTTAAGGGTCAAAGTTCAGTTCTTTCAACAGCCAAATAATTTTTATCTTGTTCTTCGTCTCAGCGTTCATTTCTTTCCTCACATACTGTTCTCAGAATATTCTTCTTTTATTTGACATAGACACACAACACATACTCACCTTTCAGAGAAGACAAAATTATTTAGGCAGATATTTATTAAGGTTTACATGACCTTATAGAGAACTTTGACATTCCCCGACAATTTTATTCAGGTGCAGAATAAGAATGATGTCTGAGACATTCATGCATTCACGTCATCGGGCCACCTGCCTTCCATCATCAGCTTTAGCGAGGATCACTGATGGTCGTAGTGGGACTTTTAGCATGGAAGATCACTGAAGGTCGTAGTGGGGCTTTTAGCATGGAAGATCACTGAAGGTCGTAGTGGGACTTTTAGCATGGAAGATCACTGAAGGTCGTAGTGGGACTTTTAGCATGGAAGATCACTGAAGGTCGTAGTGGGACTTTTAGCATGGAAGATCACTGAAGGTCGTAGTGGGACTTCGAGCATGGAAGATCACTGAAGGTCGTAGTGGGACTTCGAGCATGGAAGATCACTGAAGGTCGTAGTGGGACTTCCAGCATGGAAAAAGAGGAGCATGTTTTTCTTTCGCTGGAAATCAGTGTTAGGCACAAACAGTTTAACTGAGCTCACAGTATATAACTCTGCCCTTTAACAGCCTCACCTTAGCAATAATAGAATTCAATTAACTGGCTCTCTTATCCCTGATGGATTAACTTTACAGCAAGACTAGGGATAAAACAATTAAATTGCAACCATATGCTTTTGATACAATTTACATGTATGTCAATAGATGGCAAATAAGTGTAGTGTTGTTTTAAGATTAGAGTTTTATAGAATCTCCATACGGGATTACAAATATACTATGCAAGTAATTATATTTAAACAAATTATTATTTCACAAATCAGAATTACTCTATAAGATATGTAAATCATTACAAAGACAATCTAAGGAGTACTAAGTCTCTTATGTTAATGCGTGCTACAAAGTTTACAAATAGTGGCTACACATATTAATTGTAAAATACATTACTAATAAATCACATGGCGCTGTCTACTGAAACTGTAATTAAGATAATAAAATCCTTGACATGTATAAAATAATCGCACCTAATTATACATATTCTTATTTATCATTAATACCTGTGAATAAAATACGTTAACTACTGGCTGCAAGGAAACAGCAAGTTCACAATCTCAAAATTTATAACTGTGAATGTTTATTCACAATACGGCTTTCACAAAACACTCCTTAAAAGCGTGGCCTCAAAAAAATGTCTTTATGCTAATTGAACTAATATATCATTAGGAGATCCACTTTGCTCTCTAGACTTTAGAAATTGTTATTGGCCAAATTCAGTCAGTGTTACATACCAGTACTTATTTAGATACCCTGTCGCAGCATGAGGATTTAAAGATGATTAATTTCCAGCATCCACCTATGCTGACGACAGACTGATTGCCAGATTCACCCCTCAGTCTCCTAAATGAATTTCCTTGGATTAGATATTTTAGATATTAATTTTAGTGGCAGGTAAACATTGTAATAATGCACGAACTAGTTACGTTATCCAATCAGAACTAATTACGCATCCAAAACAATCATTTTCTAGCTCAGCCCCCAACCTAGTTTTCGTTTTGTCTCCCTTGCAAATAATTAGTCAACTTCTGTAAATTGGATAACAAAAATAAAAATTTAATAAATTTAACAAATTAACAAAATGGAAATTACACATAATCAAAATGCAAACACGAAGGTCATAGGACTTCCTATTCTGTCTTTAGGGTTTGTACGGAATCGCAACATACAGTTCATATTTAAGAGATTACAAAGCTGCCCACTTAGCTATTTATCTTCTTGTCAGTTATGGCAGCTCACGCCCCCAAAGTTTGTCATTGGTTGACTGGCAAACTGTCGCCTAACACGTCGTGGGAATGGCGTTGATTTGGCCCCTTGACTTAATATCCGTAATATGTCCAGTGTTCAGTTGATTGCTGGTTTTGCCTCTCACAAGGCACATCAAGTACAGCACAAAAGTAGAACACAACTCCAGATTCGAAACGTAGAATCCAAAACAAAATACAAAAACCCACTCTGAAACAATAATTGTTCAATTCCTTGAGCGACAATTTTATTTATTTGCCGGCCGTACATGTGGCACAGAAAATAGGATAGCCTATTTACAAATAGACAATTTGTTCGTATTTTTACAATGAAAGGCACAAAATGAAAAAATTGGAAAGGTATAATTTAAATCACACACATGCATTTTATAATTATAATAACATATTACACGCAGGTGGATTAAAATCTTTACATACGAAAATACTCCAATACACACAACATTTAACAATTGTCAATTTAGTTAGCTTCTCAAAGAAGATAAAATAGCATTCCAAAAGAATGTCTTTACACAATTCAGCAATTACTTAGATTTACAGATACATATTAATCTAGTCACTCTATTGTCTGGCCAAAATTCAGGTAAAATAGCACAATTTAATTGAATCACAAATATAATATGCATAAAGGAATCACACAGCAAGATTCTTAATAAAATGCAGGTTACAAAATTAAAAAAAATCTTTGTATTACCTTCTCTGAATGTTAACGGGTTTTCTTCGATTCACGGAATATGGCGGCCTGTCAGAAAATATGTCTTAGGTGTCCTTAATGCGCATTTCCCTTTGAATGCCTAGCCAGATCAGGTTCACTGAATATAAACATATCTATGGATTACGGCGGGAAATCTATTGATCAAGTATCAGCTTTGAACACAATTCCCTTCCCCGCTATTGTTCGTGTATATTATATAATATATGGACACCTTTTTTTTGATTGTGTGTAAGCCGTTTGCAGCGTGACGCGTTGCGAGCGCGATGGTTACGTCATCGTTCGCGAGACGGCTATCACAAAAAAAAACCAAAACAAAACAAAACAAAAAAAATACGAAGAAACTTCAAGAAGCTTTAACCTAACAATATCAAATAATTATTAGTTAGGGGTCAGGTATAATTTGTCCTTGACCTCATTACAGTCAGAATATTCTTGGTTAATTATGACGTACCTCTATACCCGTCAGTTAATTACGGTCACTGGATAGAAATCTCCTCTTCAAGCCGGTAGTTATATACACTAATCTCTTTTAGTTTGACATCACACTTCCATGAATCACTCTCTTACAATAAAAAAATAAAGAAAAACAGCTTGCAATATACTCAATAAATCTTTCGTTTAACGGGCAGAACATGACGTCTCCTTTTACCTTGGCTACATTCGCGTTAATAACATACTTGGGGAAATTGACTACATTTTAATATAGATTCGTTTAAAATATATTCTTAACAACATGACAAACAAACAAAGAGAAGAGGAGGGAACTATTTGTCACCTTATTGTTCTTCATGGCATTAAAATTTACAACTGAAGAACAAATAAATGCACTTGTTGTAACAATATTATGTCTCACAAGTTACCATCCAAAATAAGGAATTCTTAAAATTATTTAATTATTCAGTATGTATTGTCTAGGGAAATATCATGCTCATCATGATTGCCTTAAAGACCCAAGAAGATGATAACAAAATACAAACTGTGTTATATTGATATTTCTGAAAAAAATGTCCCAACACATAGTACTGACTTTTACGCTAGGCATGTTGAAAAATATATATTATTTTAATGTTCGAGCGGCATTAGAGTGTCTTTTTAAAATATATAACGGCATATTTTCCTAGGAAAATGATACTGGATATTTGATTGTTTTTCTAAAAGAACAACGTGTACTAAAAAGAGTGATTGAAATGTCATTACTATTTGTATACTCCTTTAAACTGTAAAAGTATTTGACAATAATTATACACAGTAGACAAGGGTAATTACACAAACTGCTTACATGCTTACAGGAAAAAAAGTAAAATAAGTATAAGGGTGTATAACGATTAAAGAGTTTTTTTAATCTTCTTACCTTTAAAGGTTATTTTCCGATGTTTTCTTGCAACAGGAGTCCTCAATGTCCAAACTAATATCTTACCCGTTTCTTCCCTTCGCCTTATAACAAACGCCATAATCATGATTAAAATATAAACAGCAGTACAGGACACAGTTACCACTACTAGAACCGCCCACAGAGAAATGGTGGTTGTATTCTTTCTTGATGTCATTTCCCGAGCTGAACAAATAAAATAGAAAATCGTTCATGAGTTGAATTTTAGGAAAAACAAATTTCACTTTCATGCAAAAATGTCTGCAAAGGAATATAAATATAGTATCATACATATATACGCTAGCATATAGACAGTCCATAATTGAATAAATACATTTGCATAATGAATTGTGTATCGAAATGAGGAGGAAAGGATAACAATCAGTCTGCACATTATTTTTAAAAAATATATTCATGTACTAGAAGAAAGGAAAATGTGAAATTATAATTAGTTTAACAGAAAACAAATAATAAAGTACTAGTTTCGAAGGGTTAGATTTCTTTCCTTTTTAATATATATTCGTCATTTATGTCGTTATTTAAAAAATGTAATAGCACGATTGTTGAGCGTGAGAAATGAAATAGTGTAATGATAATTCAAAATACAATACATTAAACAAACGGAGCTAAAAGATCGATTATATTTTTTAGAGTGCAATCTGGCAAATTCCAATTATTAAATGAGCAGTAAAAACGTAACTGCAAATGCCGTACTTTGATATTCTATGCTTCTCAAAACTTGTGAAGAGTGAAAACTGAAATCTTAATAATAGGTCAAGTTTAACTTTTCATAATTGTATATCAAATATTTACTCTTGGTATACCATGTAAACACTAAAATATATTTACTATTACTGGAAGCAATATTGTACAGCCATTTTCCTATTTTATTAACAATTAAATAAATTTCTAATCATAATTTCTAATCATAATATTCTGGTATAATAATTTAGAGAGAAATATTAGGCATTCCTTTGTTAGAGTGAGATATTATTAATTATCCTATTAGTTTTCATGTACAATAAATAAATGTTAACCTTATTTAATTCATTATTGAACACTGTTGTATTAAATAGGTTAATCACCATTAATAAATATTCTTCAATACTATTAAAACACTTTGCTATACGTTTCTTAAAAGATGATAAATTATAAATTTTGTTATGATTTTTACTTTGGAGATTGCTCGACATCTGGAATTTTACACTGAAGAGCGGTCTAAGGACTATTAGTATGTGTATGTCTTTAACAATGGCTAGAAAATGAATTTAAGAAAGGACTAACAAGTTACGTAAAATGTGAGTTTGACGTCTTCAATCTTGTTATCTCTTCCTGACGATATTGACCACACCCATGTTGTATTGTCCGAGCTCACAATGTGCTTCGTGAACACGTAAGGTCCATTTGGTGTTAAGCAGGTACATGACACATAGCTGACGACACTCGCACTCTCACACACGTTGTCTCCTTGAAGAATATTACAATGAGGGATTAGGCGTCCTTCGACCTTGTGTATTTTACTTATTTTAACGTTGATGGTGTCTTTTATTCTGCACGTGTTATTTATCACACTGAAAGTGATGTTGATTTTACTGTCATCTTGTATTTGTAAAATCCCATTTGTAACAGGATGGTTTTCTATTTTAAAGTTGGCACCTGTAATTAGCATAATAGAAATAACGAGTAGATGGTGTTTTGTGCAGGCGGCACATTAGGTTGAAATCCATACTTTAATATCTCTCTCTCTCTCTCTCTCTCTCTCTCTCTCTCTCTCTCTCTCTCTCTCTCTCTCTCTCTCTCTCTCTCTTGCTTTGTCTCTGTTTATGTTTGTCTGTTTCTCAGTTTCTCACACTCACACTCACACTCACACACATTCTCGCATGCATACTCACGCCCTCTGTAACACACAGAAACACACATTTCAACTTGTTACGTGAAATATGTATCGATGAGATAAGTGATAAAATGTTATTCTACGTCTGCTAAATAATTTCAAATATAAGCTAGTGTAGCGTAGTAAGTGTACTTCATGCAACTATATGAGTAAGGTCATTTTATTCTGAATTTAAATTATGATAAGAAATTATAAATGAAAATTAATCGTATATTTTCGCGAAATATCATATTGTTTAAATATTTGACCTGAACTAAAATGTCCAACAACTCACAAGGAACAAAAGCCTTGACCCGGTGCTCCGTTATCCATATGAAAGACAATAGGAAAATTCCATTCTGGAAGATATGCATTTGCACTGAGAAATGGAAAAATACTCCCTCTTTCTTTGAAGACATTTTTATAAGGACATGTAAGCGATTCATAAGAAATTATTTAATGTGCCTACTTTTGAAAGGAAGTGCATGTCATGCTAAATGGCGAATATGGTGGGTGTACTATTGTTTCGATTTGGACAGTTTCTTTTTCCCTGTCCTAAAGAGAAATTGTACAAATGAATATATTATATGCTGTATACAAATTTATTTTGTCCTGTTGGAACTTTCCTGTGTGTTCCTAAAATTATTTCATTTCGTTCACGCACACGTCACTCGGGACGTATAAATGGATAAATGGTTTCGCATTTTATTGTATTTAATGTAAAATGTAACAACAGTGACTGTAATAAAGTAAAATAAATGTGTAAACGATGTATGCATACGCATGTATTATTAGTAACTGTGAAGATGCGTGACGAGGTGTACATTTTAGTCTCCTACCTATATTACACTCTCTAATACCTTCAATTTTTATTTTTACTTTTATTTTGGTTGGTATTTGCAAAATATAAATGACATGACAATGTATTGTTCATTTGAAATAATAGTGGACTCAGTGATAACAGTGCCCAGGTTGTTCTCTATTGATTCTTTAATTAGACATACAAAGATGGTTGTCGTTTGTTTGTTTCTTTTAAAGAAAATGCTTTTAAACACAATACAACGTAACCAACCACTACTATAAAAGACGTACTTGATGCATAGTGTAGACACAATACAACGTCACCAACCAATACTATAAAAGACGTAATTGATGCATAGTGTAGAGACAATACAACGTAATCAACCAATACTATAAAAGACGTAATTGATGCACAGTGTAGAGACAATACAACGTAACCAACCAACACTATAAAGACGTACATGATGCATAGTGTAGGTGTGCAAGAGTTAAAACTAATGCCCCTCCAAACATAAACCTGGTTGAATCATGCCTCATTTATAGTATTAGTATTGTACCTGTTCGTTTAATGAGTAAATCCAAAAATAGAACAACACAGCATGCATCATCCTTGATTTATTGACATGTATTTTCCCCTTATCTTTAAAATAAATTTCCAGTTTTAATTCAGATCGTTAGGAATAACATATTTATTTGTAATTTGGTTGTGAGTAGAAGATAGACAGAAAGCTGTAGAAAAATAGGTTGTCATTACTGATGAGTGGCGAGTACGATGTGTGTGCATTGCTGTCGTTGTTTGAACTGCTTGCTGTAGATGTACGGGCGGTGTGCGTATTGATGTACAGTTATAAGAAGCGATGAATAATTTCGCGTCTCGTATATTTGACCAATATTCTGTTATGTGATTATTTAACATGGAGACTCATGTCTCGTGAATCCGCGCGTGTGTGTGTGTGTGTGTGTGTGTGTGTGTGTGTGTGTGTGTGTGTGTGTGTGTGTGTGTGTGTTTGTGTGTGTGTGCATGTAAAGGGGGTGGGCATGTGTTGTTACGGAATACGGTGAGAATAATTGAGAAAATCACCAGTATTAATTATTGATAGGTTAGTTCTATACGAAACTTGTAATATGATTGAACGAGAAAGTTAATTATGTGAAAGATGGGATGGCGCCTCTTGACTGAAATCCTCTTCGCAATTCCTAAAACTTTGTTCTTTTCAAAACACATTCTTTGTATGCAAATCCTTTCTTTTTCTAATAGCACTTAAATTTTAAAAAAATAATCTAGAAAAATACCATGTCCCATAACAGAACAAATAATGTTATACGTAATACTGCTGGATTTTCTAAAACAATTGTTCACACTCATCACTCATTGAAAGTAAAATGTTACGATAAAGCAGTATTGCAACTATATATCCATATTTATTATACATCTAACCAACTTCTATCAATTTAAAGCAATCTTAAACAAAGGAAAGTAAATTAAAGCTCACCAAATTAGTTTCACAACACGCTGACAGGTAGACGAATAGATATGGCAGTATGTATGTACATGGGACTGTCAATTTGTGCAGACAAAATCGTATCAGTTTCAAAAGTATATCATCTCTTCACTACATTGTAAGGTGTACACATAAACATAAAGTCAGATTAACATTCATTCGAAAAAGCTCTTAGAAGAATAAAGATATTGAACGAACACATATTTCAGCAGTAGGTAAAATTACAGATAATCGGGTTTGATTTCTACATTACCTGTAATTATGCACAAACTACGCGTATATTCATCCACATTCAAGAGCCATATTTTTCAGTTAGTGGGGTAGAGTTTCGTTTCGTTGAATTATTATTATCGTGGTGGGGCACGCCATATTGTTTGCTTTAGAGAGTTGTTCTTCGCATTGATGAGAATTTTGAATATACATCTGTTGAAAATTGGTAATCGATTAGGATTTTTACCATTTATCTGCTCACGTTTCCAAATATAAGCAAATATCAAACATGCGACTTCCTACTTGAACTGCACGTTAAACACGAAAGATATAAATATCCTTCAATTAATTACCATTATAGTTTTAACGTGTCCTAGTTTTCATCATTATATCATATTTTTATTTAAATGTATTTTCATGTGCGAACGTTCACTCTCTTAGAATCAATTACTTACACGTTTTTTGTGTTAAAAATACCATAGTCTTTGAGAGTGTCGGTGTAAACACATAAGTATAATTGGAAATCAAGAAAATTCATTTGGTGGAAGCTTTTGAGGGAAAATAATCAAATATTTATTAAAGGGACACAATTTAAATGTAAATTTCCCCGCAATGATTTAGTAAAAGGGAAACATAGAAGCAATAAGGAAATACATCTATAAAAGCAGTTTGAAAATAAATCAACAATTAGTACGTTAAAACACTAATGGGCGATTTATTTTTATCTTAGTAGGATTTTTGAAAATAATATACAATTCTAGAATGCCTAGTGTAATCAAAAAATGCTAAATTGATGAATTTAAAACCTCCATTCTATTTTCTAATTTGGCGATTTTATGAGTATATTCATCCACTTTAACCTACTAAACTTATTCATTCATGCAACGAAGACCGGACAGAAATATGACACTTGTAGCAGTAAATTATCAGATTTAATTAAATCACACCTCTACACAATCTCTCTCTGTCTCGCTCTCAGGTACCGCCATCTCTTGGTCACTTCCACTATCCTGTCCAGCAATGCATGTGGTCTTTGTGCTTGTATGTCATTTCTTCAGTTTTCATGGCCTCTTTCCTATGTCTTTCTCTGCTATTTCACTTTTTTTATAATCTAGTACACACATGCTCACACACATGCACGCACACACACTCACGCACACGCACGTATTCACACACACTCACTCACTGACTCGTACATACGTACTCACTTAAATGTACGTCCATTGTTATGAATATAAACAAAAACATTTTTCTTTTTCCACGAGCACCGATGTAAGTTATCATCGAACTCTGCCTCCTACCCTCAGTGACTATTACGTCCAGGAGAGGTTTGTGTGTTGCATCTCAATAATCATGCAATTAAACCTGCGTATCGATGCACTTTAAAGAGTGGATCAATTATTTAAATACATTCTCATGTTGTCTTTTTCATGGAACAGTTGTGATAAGTATAGCTTCAATAGAATGTAATTTGTTAAGTATGAAAGATTTACTTGCTTTCCATTGTGCAGGAACACATCTAAAGCTCACAACAGACCTAAAGCTTACAGCAGATCTAAAGCTTACAACACAAAACTCATAGGTAAACCAAACAGAACACATTCTCACGTCACTCACGCAATACGTTAGGTTTACAAGTAGAAAATCCTACACAATGTCACTGACAGCCGTCTCATACATAACACCTCTATGCACATCAAAACACAAGCACTGTCATAATCACATTTTAAAGAATATCTCACTACAAATATTAAAATATAATGAAAACATGACACAAAATATTTCATATGTGAAAATGGGTTCTACATTTCTGGGAAAGTTAATAACTTCATTTATTTTTTGCACAAATGGTTGGCTACAAGAAATCGTGTTATCCTCTCATTATATTATTGTTGCTTTGTGAAAAGAGATCCGTTGGACAGTGATATAATAATCAACAAACAATGCCATAGGGCATTGTTCAAGTCTGATGTCAAGTGACGTGACTGAATGTAGCAGAGAACGACGACAGTGACGGGGACATCCGTGTCATCGCATTTACATTGGAAGACAAAGCGGCAGATGCAAGCAGTGTTGAGGTTGCGGTCTGAAAAGGAAGATGATAATTGTTGAGAAATAACAGTTTATACGTACCATACAATACAGGGTCCTTCTCGTTATTCTTCACATCTCTTTTACCTTGACTATAAGATATTATTGAAAGTGTTAATTTTGGCATTTTTTAAATCTAACCAAAGACGCACACTCACATATCCACCGTTAATAAAAGCACATACATGTTCAAATTCATTAATTAGAAGTAGTGTGGGTGCATGCCATTTCCAGCAGTAGCATTTATGTATGAAAGGCAATTGTAGAGAAACAGCGCAAAATATAGTGAAGACAGAAAATATGAATACTTTTTGAGATTTCTGCATCTGAAAGTCATGATTTTCTAAGCATTCTTCTAATCTGAAGTTTGTGTCATCGCATCACAAAATACACAGAACAGACTTGCCATAACACAGTCTCGTTGTGCTCACTCAGGACAGGGCGTTACTCTCGCTGGACTTGGGAAGATCCCCAAAATTTCATTGATTGTATTCTCGAACGCAACACGTCTGCAAATATCAAAACACACATACACGTACACACATGTGTTTATAATAGATAAAAGTGAGTACTACTACTACCACTATTACTGCTGCTACTACTCTACTGCTATATTTGTGTGCATGTATGCATGAAAGAGTGAGAGGCAGACATATATATGATGCATATATTTATTAATGTATGTTGCTTTATATTTCATTTAATACAGTTACCCAGCAATAATTGCATATAGCCCACAGATGGACTTTACATTTATTGTGTATTAGATCAAATAAAGCATCCCTTAGTGCCACAAACAAAATGAATAATTTGAATTGAAAAAAATGTATATTCCTTATTTTAAAGAGAGAGAGAAAGAGAGAGAAATAAAAAAATGGAATGAATATTCCTCTGTATCCCATTTATGCCATTTCTAATGAAAAATAATTATAAAGATAAAGGAATTAGAAATAATTTCACCCGAAAAGAAAGTAAGTTACCAAATAATTAAGCCTGCCCTCAACTTCCAATGAAATAAAATATATACGTGTACCACACCTTTGAATAAAATTTTTAAATATCTGAAAAATATTAAGGAAACATTTACGCATCTTACCGATTCTCACGATCTGAAAAATAAAAATAAAAGTCAGCATTTATGATTTGAGATGTACAGAACTAAATATTAACATTTGGAACTCTTCATTTACCAACTTTCAAATTTTATTCCACTGTTATGTAGTAAAGTAATAAAAATACTATGGTATGTTGTTTAGTGTAGACAATGTATATTTATTATTAATCAGAGAAATTGGTGAAAGTATCACTAAACAATCATTTGCAGTCGATAGAACTAGTAGTTTGTCAGAACATTCAGACTGAAACCAGCATATGAATATTATCAGCTTCTTCGCATACACCAGACTGCAATAATGAATATAAGTCCAGATCAGTAAAAATTGTATTGTGTGTAAATTTATGTAAAATGAAAAGAATTTTTAGAACATGTTTCACATAAATATTTGTTTTTAAAACAGTCTTTACCAATCTATCATATCTTTAGTATCTTAAATAATCACTACGTAATCCATAACTGTAGTTGTTGTCAGTACTGTCTTTTTATGTTGCTTATGATATGGCAATATATTTATTAAATTATGATATTTTGCTTACCTTTGAAACAGAGGATTTCTTGTTTAGGCATTAAAATATACTCTTGAATCAATAAATGGCAAAACGTTAAGTACTTCAATAAGTATTGTTCCACGCTAAAGATCATCCGTAAAAAAAATCTGACATAGACTTTGAAGACTTTCAAATAATTCCATTTTGTTCACGTAATACTAGTCTTTCAATGTAGAATTTGTTTAATTCTCTTTTATTTAATTTCTGATCCACCACTACTCCATATGTTAATTGTATTAATAATTATCGAATGCGCTGCTTGCAGATATTTCTATTGTTTTATTAAACCTATTATTTGTTGCTGCATATTGCTAATGCGTTTATACATTATTAATGCATGGTATTTTATAGTGCGAATTAATGTAAATTTTTATTGATATAGGTACCTTGCAAAAATGTTCAGCGCACTTTATGTGATGTATGCTTTAAATAAAATGTATCATATTTATTACGCGTTAATATATGTGTTTATAATTAACTGAAATGAAATGTATGTTTATAATATTATATAGAATATTTATTTAGCACAGTACAGCATGTACATTTATTTTATTATTTGACATTAAGCGCCCATTTAAATTAGCAATATTATTCACACCATAGCAGAATTCGAGTGTCAGTTTGTATGCTAAAACCCTACACATCAAGATCGAGCAGCGTTACAGGTTTACAGGCATGAAACTAGGCTTACACTAACTCACCACTTCGAATGCAAGACTTTGATCATTCAAATAGAGGTTCAAGATATGATATTCATATACCATGTTTAAAATCAAGTTGGGGTTAATTAAAATGTGTTTTATTCTAGTTATTAAATAATATATGCATCGTGTCAATAAAATATCTAGCATCGCTTTCTTTGCAAATTAGCCATGTTGACATTGAATAACATTGTCTATTGGATAAGCGTGCGGAATAGTTTGACATACTTAGCATTTATAAATTAAAATGCCCCTCCATTTATCAAATACTTATTTAGCTTAACCGCAATAATTACAGAATACACACACCCACGCGCGCGCGCACAGACACACACACACACAGACACACACACACACACACACACACACACACACACACACACACGCACGCACGCACGCACGCACGCACGCATACACACACATCCACATATAACATTGGCTGAACACTTCTGTATCTCCTCTCATTAGTGATATCAATTGCCACTATAATCACCTCCTCGCATTAACCATCAGAATAAAACATTATTCAAAATATAGATGAAATGAATACTCTATATTTAGCTGTACATTGCACTACTTATATTTTAACACGACTCTTTACTACTTACGTTGTGTCAATATTCGTTTGATGATGATACATGTGATAACAAATCCGATCATCATTATGCCAATTCCAGCAGCAATGTATATGATTATGTTCGTATCTAAGGCAGACATTCCATCATCCCGTTTCATTTCGTCAGAGTAATTTCCCTCTGTAGTAACTGTGAAATGCGTTGAGAAGTCTGCCACAGATAGGTCAGCTGATGGATGTAGAATACAAATGAAATGTTTGGTAAGACCTTGGACAAAAGCATGCAATCGGACAAAAGAGAGACTGAGGAGACAACATTAAATACATACGGCAAGAAAATAAAAACTTTCGAAGACAAATACATAATTCTGACAATTACTGTTAAAAAATCTACAAGCATACACATTACGCACACGCGTGTACATACGTACATGCACACATGTCCACATATATTCACTCTCACACTTACCACACATATAGATGGAATGCAACCGCAATCAAAATGTTCCAACATTTATAATTACAATACAATCTCAGATATGCTTTGTTTTGTAAAAAAAAGAATAAAAAGAAGAGTGATGATAAGATCATAGATCCATAACACCACTAGAATATTGACTTCAATATATCACGTTCTTACTTGTTATATTAAAAAACACTTCAGACTCCTTGTCGTCGTCAAATAATGACAATTTCCAGGTAGTAAATACCTCTTCAGTGACATTTGTTGTTATGCTGTACATTAATGGCTTGTTCAGGCAGACACACGAAAGTTTAGTCATTTGTGGTGGGTCCCTGCACATATCATCCCTCTGCACGATTTTACAGTGGGGAGTATACATACTACTGTTTCTGTCCATGCTTGAAACTGTTATGACGACATCTGTAAGATTACTGCAACTTCTATTTTTGAGATAAAATGTGATATTAACTTTCGAGTCTCCTTTTGCCATTAACACGTTGTCTTGGATGGTTCTGCTATCAAACACAAACTCAACACCTGCATTGAAACAATGGGCAACAATCAACGCTGAATCAATGGACTGCTTTCATAACTAGCAATGAACGTTTTCACTAGCGATTATACTGCTTACTTACAAGTAAATATTTGTGTCTGCATAAGTAAATCATATGTTTTCATTTAGTGTATCATTTCTTGTATTCTACGAATTAGGTTAGATTAAGTTTTAAATATCAATACCAATGCCTAAACTATTCAACATTGACGATAATAATGTTCAGTCAGTAGTAAGATGTAAAATTGGATATATTTTAAAATCCCAATGAATATTTAATAACTGAAAAGTAACTTACAAGATGCATCAGCATGTGAAGAAATTGCTGTCATCCATACAAACACACTAATGCTTCGTATCAGAAATTTTGACTCGACTGTTTCTTGACGATTGCGAATCACAGCTTGCCGCATATTCATATCAAAATTCATATTAACTGTTGATTTTCTTTCCTTAAAGAAAGAATAGAGGGAGTTTCAATTTTAAAATCTATTTTTTCATAAGTTAGCAAATAAATACAAGTGATATTGCGTTTGAATATTCTTTGTTAAATAAAACTATTTACTAATACAAAAATAAGTAGCTAGATTTATAAATGGTGTTCTTCAGACCCATCTTTACTGACCAATACATACACACAGCGCATTCTCAGTACATTATTACAACAAGGACGCTAAGTCAACTTCGGAAATAGATCTACTCATTTCCGTACATTATATGCAGTACAGATGATCACTTTCTTGTACAATAACACATTCGGGAGTTATTTTAAAGAACAAATTAATTATCAATTCGATTGATTGAATTTGATGCTGATTAGAGCCCTAAGGCCTAATTCACTCTTGAGTCACTATAATAAACCCAATGGCTTGTGTCATGGGACAGTTAAATATTAAATATAATCAACAAGTAGATTAGTTGACGTTTCTTCTAGATCGTATATGTCTCTCACCATGCCATTCTTCCGCTATACCGTGACTCTGATCTGCCTGCTGGTCTTCCTAATGACGTCAAATTCAAACGTGGATCTCGCTTCTGATCTAGCAGCATACAGCTTTAAATGAGTTTATTTACTGTAAGTCAACATGGCAGTAACATTTGGTAACATGTTATCTGCCTCTCCCATTTGTCATTTAGTCAACTGGTCATTGCTCATCATGTTATCTTGACGATTTATTGGTTGGTCCGGTGTCAACTGCAACAACTTTCTTATCGACTGGTTGTGAAAGCCAAATCTGACAATGTTCTTCATGTCTGCTCTCTGCTATGCATATTCAGTTTTCTCAGTATTCGCACACATGGAAATATGTCTGACTGTTCGTGTGGACCCATCCCTGCGTTCTTCTCAATATCTGACCAACATACAGACAATGTATGAATGACGAAGAATGTCATGTGTGACGCCAACGTAACCATTATTAATTAATTAATCATCCTTAATTAATTACAAGTGATGATAATATTAAATTATGTTATTAGTAATATTCCAGCAGAAACCACTCGTTTCTCTCACTTGGCGGATATGCGAGGACTGTAAACATTTTATTCTTCCACAAAATTAAAGACAAACATTTACCGTCACACAATATTTCCGAAGGGGGAAATCTTCGTAATAAAGAAGAATACAAATCCATCTTTAATCTATATTTAATTAGCCTCCATCCACCCATTTTCTTTATCACACAGTTTGCAACAATTCACTTCGATTTTTTTTTGTTTTGTTATTAGGTGATGGTACAAAGTACCCCTTCAAGGCACGTTACAAACTGTTCCAGAATCTTTGATGTTTTCACAAACAAAGAAGCACACCATGAAGAATTGTGCAGAACTTCACAAGACCTTTCAAAGCACATCATGCTGAGTGTTCTATAATTGTCGTGTGCATTACTCAGTACATCATGCTGAGTATTCTATAATTGTCGTGTGCATTACTCAGTACATCATGCTGAGTGTTTGTCACGGGGGTGGGAGGGGGTAATCAGAAAATTTATTTTTGTCCCTGTAAATTGTCTCCCCATTGCCCATACGTGACCCAATCGGGGACGCTATCACGCTCTGAGTTCATCTGCAGGTTAAGGTGAAAGGTTAATTAGATGTGCTGACAGCAAGTTTGTTCCCAATTGCCATCAGGGCTTTTGGCTTATTTTGTGTACATTTTTTTTTAATGTATTAATGAGCGAGTGGTACTATGTTCATGCTTTGTCAGAGTGTTTGAGAGTGTGAATACTTATTTTGTAATTTTACTTTTATAATTAAAATCACATGTATGTCTTTTTATGTTAAGGTTGGATAGTCATTTTAATAATAGATAGAAGTTGTAGCTAGTCAGTTTTAGTCCTTACATATAAATTTAGTTAGGAACTATTTTCTTAGTCAATGCACCCCTAGAATGAATGCATCAAAACCGAGAACAATAGCCTAAGCAGTCATGACTAATGAGTTATTTTTTTTCTGGGAGGGAAAGAATAAAAGAATTCGCCTGGCTATTTTGAATCAGTGTGTGTGTGTATGTTCTGGACTACAGAGAGGTGAGGTCTTATATGGTTTGCCTACACCGAGTCCGGACAGGTCTTTCTATTCTCATCACAATCGGGGAAGAAAGGCCAGAATATCTTCCACGTATTATACAGTGTTGGAGGTGTGTTTTGTCGCACCCAACTCTTTTATGGTAACCTGCGTCGGATGGCAGTATTATACGTTGGACCCAAAACCTGGACAGTGGTTGTTCATCAATGACTTTGCGCCAAGTGCTGACGGAACAAGACTGGGCCGGGAGAAATATATTCACCACCACTCATCAATATACCAACCATATTTTAACTTCGCCCGCTATTCTTCAGCGAGGAGTTAGAATTATACTTTCGGCGTTTATCAACGCGAAAGGGCCACCGGGTTTATCAGCCTGCGTGCCAGTCAACGAGGCCTGACGGTTCTACAACGTCAACTTGTCGTATGTACTACGTACATTATCCGCTATCACAACGAGGCCTGACGGTTCTACAACCTCAACTCGTCGTATGTACTACGTACATTATCTGCGGTATCATCGTGATTTTCTTAGTTTATTGGCCAATACCACTACGTTTATTCTTCGTCACGCAGACGTGCGTTTTCTTTCCTTGAAATTAGTAAGTAGAAGAACTTTTCTCAGGGTGCATTCATTTAGGTAGGTTAGTATAGTTTATTATTTATTTAGGACTCTATTGAAACATTATTGGCATTTCTTTATATAAACATTGATGATTGATATAGGGTATTTGCCCTAAACTTTTTACAGACAATTAACTTAAGTGTAGATAATTTTAGTGTTTATCTTTTGTGGTGGGATTTTACCCACAAATTGGTATTAGAAATTTTGATACTATTTGATATAGTATTGCGGTTTTCACCGCTGCTCTTTTTAGTGTTGCTATTCGCGGTCATCACCGCTCTTTTCCGTACATGATTTGATAGTATTACATGATTTGATAGTATTGCGGTTTTCACTGCCAGATCTATGATTAATTCTGCTTGTCATTTTATTTCATTTATCATATCTATTGTTCTTTCTTTCTTTCTTTCTTTCTTTTTCCCCCTATCCCACGAATGTTGCTGAGAGGATGTAATTTTTTGAATGAATGACTAACATCGTATGAGAGAGTTAGCCCCCAAGTTATTAGAATAAATTTCTTCTTTTTAACTCTTCATCAAGAGTTGGGTTTTTCTCTCTCTCTGTGGTGCAAGTGCGGTGCTACGGTTGTTTGATTGTTCATTCTGTCCGTCCCTCAAAATACATTCATCCCGCATTCATACATACAGCTGATTTTCACACTTTACCCCACATGCAAAATAAATATATTTCCCCACAAGACCAACGTGGTATTTGCATGTGAGAATGATTGTATAACACCTTAGATCATTCGGTGTGATCCAGCAAGTCACGGTAACTGACCTGACCCCCCCCCCCTTTGACCGAGAAGGAGACAGAGGCCAGCGACAGTCAGACAACAACAACAACATAGGCGGCCCTTGACAGTGTTCTATAATTGTAATGTGCATTACTCAGCACACCTCGAGGAATGTTTAAGAAACACGTTTACTGAAGTTCGACAACAATGCAGGATTCACACGTACACTAACGTGACCCGTTAGAGTCATAATTTACTTTTTTTGTTCTTGTGAAGAGTAAGTCCATAAACAATGCCAACACGAGTTGCGGGAACGCTCTATAATGTACAGACAACGCTCGGACCAATAAATACTATGAATCAGCAACAGAAGCACCGATTAGGTTAAAATTAAATATGTATTGATCTAGCTTTGGCACTTTGGCACACTATTGATAACAGGTAACAATGATAAACGACGATATTCATCAAATTCATTTCATTCCCAAACAAACAAAATTCAGTTACTTCATATTCATTACTTCCTGTTGATAAAGACTGTTATACATGCTGTTAGTTGAGTATACATGATGGGTGCGTTTCATGTACACCAGAAAATAGTGGATACAGAAACAACATCCAACAAACATTGTAAGCACTGTGAACTGTGAGACAGATTATACAACAAAATCTTGGATGGATTATCTGAATGTTTGTTAATACGTTCATTTGGATTTCAAGACGTATACCGGACATTGCATACGAGCTTAATCAATGCAGCGCTGAATGTATGGGAGACATTTTGAATCAAAGACAAAGCTACAACACATACAGCTATAACAAACAAACACACCAGCATGTCGGTAAATAGTTAATAGCGCAGCCTTAATTAGTCCTTTGAATTAAGTAAGGCTTTCAGAGAGTGCGGGATGTTTGCATTACATGCATAAATATTTTTACTTCACATTTAAAAATAATGCAATGCGTCAATTCACAAAATGTGTATATGTGCCAAAAAACAATAAAATTGTGCATCTGTTATTTGATCGCACGAGGTTTTTTTTTTTTTTAAACTTATACACGCTTTATAATGCTTGCCATATTTCACATCTTTATCTCAGTAAAATACAATATTTTGTACTACTAATCATTTAAACCCGTCACTGGATTTTTTCTTTCACTACTTCTATGTCAAATGTCGGACTAAACGTCAATTCGTAAGCATGGCTATGTCAGAGGTGAATCAGTCTGAAATGAAAATGTAAGAGATTGTTTTATTAAAAACACAACTCAGTTTCCTGCAAAAACAAAACAAAACAAAACAAAAAAAAACTTTAGCCACAAATTCTCGTCCCCTTCTTTTTCTAATACCTGTCTCTGATAAGTCATTGGGTTTGACGTGACATTCACTGAACTCAGATAACCTGACCTAGTTAGTGTTCACTGATACCGACAAAATCTTGGAGCGTTTTAACCCAATACTACGATCGTGATAACAAAGGCGTTTGTGATTATATGAACAGCAGTTTTATCTCCCTTAAATTAATGTACACACATACCACGAACACAGCCTCAGTGAAATCTCCTCACTCGTTGAGCAAACAATACTGTATCCATTAAATATGTATAATGAATTAATTGATGACTGGACCGGAACAATGTGGTGTGTAACAAGAATCTTCAATATCTCTTAATAGACGCTATTACATTTAGAACATTTTTTTCTTTTTTAGTTAAACATTATTATTCACAGTCCAAACGGTACCGAATGCGTTGTATGAGTCTTCTAATTAACGAGTGTAATAATAAGATTACTTCTGACTTACCCCACCCTCAAACTCTAGATCCATATGCATAGACTGAATACATATTTGACTAAAGTGAAGGAAAGAGTATAATACATTCTACTAAACATTACAGAAATAATACTATTTAAAATAATGCTTGTGATAGATTATGCGTGGGCAGTAATTGTACATAAAAGATAACATAAATTTAAGGATGAAATCGAAACAGAGCATACACACACACACACACACACACACACACACACACACACACACACACACACACACACACACACACACACACACACATATATATACACACACACACAACACGCACATACACACACACACAACACGCACATACACACACACAAAGACTCTCTCTCTCTCTCTCTCTCTCTCTCTCTCTCTCTCTCTCTCTCTCTCTCTCTCTCTCTCTCTCTCTCATGCATGTATACATGCCACAACTAATAATATTATGCAAATATTTATTGTGATTATAAATACGTTCAATATAAATATCTTTATAAAATGTAAAAACACATACAAGTATGAATTCATGCTGAAAGAAAGAAAGAAAGAAAGAAAGAAAGAAAGAAAGAAAGAAAGAGAGAAAGAAAGAAAGAAAAAGTAAGTAAGTTTCTAACACATAAATCAGAATGAATACATACAATTTTATATTAAATCACTTTCAGATTTAGACTCCGTTTGATCTATGTGACAATCTTCCAATGCCTTTTCCCATGAGATCTGAGGACAACACAATTATGTTGATGTGGCTAACTTGCAGTATGGGGGCATTCACGATAACCCCAGTTAAAGGTACATTTATGTACAGAAATGCTGAAGAGATTGTATGTAACTTTGACATTTTGTAATTGTATTTTCAAATTTCTGAAAATATGCTGTGTCTATAGTGTACACACATAATTAGATCTCGTTAAATACGCTTTTGAAAATAGGTCTAGATGAACGAAAACATTTGATGACCAGCCCCTTTCTTCTATTACTGGGAGAAAATTATGTAAGCGATCATGTCAGTGCATGTATAAATAAATTAAATTATTCTGAAACGCTATTTCTGTGCTTTTGTTACTACTTGCTGAACTGTATCGTGTTCGATTCTAAAACTGTTTTAGCCACAGTAACCACGTCCTGTACTATTCCCTCAGTCGAAGAAGGGCAGCAGACGACTCTGACGTGTGCCTTTGGTGCAAACATCAGCAATACACAGCAAGACTTCCAAGTGGTGCATTACAATATGAAATCCATGGAGGTGACAGGTGAGTTTCAACAGTCCAATCCAGACTCTCATGAAGACGTGTTTTTAATGATTGTCTATTTTAATTTTAAATCATTGACTCTTTACTTGCTCCTCGTACCATGAAGTGCCCACAAGCAAAACTGCAGACCAACAACAATGGAGAGGTAAGGATAGACTGCATCAGAGAAAAAAAATGTCTGTGACCGGGATGGAATGTGAAGTCCACAAACAATGCATGCAACAAGAACGTATGAATTGTTGTGAAAAATATACATTATGGAACCAAACTCAACAGAACAAGTGACATTAATTTGTTATAGATCACGTTTGAAAGTAGAACTTATCTAATATAAATAAATAATGTTCTCTTGTGTCATTCATCTACTGTCAATTATTATTCTTTTATTTTCTTTTATAAATATATTCCTTTCAGCGTTTATATTTCCGAATATTGTCTTTTTACGATATATAAACATTATATTAATGCCCATTAAAAGTTACATATAAAATGTTCAATTTTCAGCAATTTCGCGGGATAATTACATAGTTCTGTACTTGATGATTAAAACGTGTGGATTTTTTTAAAAGCTGATATAATTTTGTTTCTCCGAGTTTCCAAAATATACATAACTGGAATTGGTAGCATTCCTGACAAACCTTCTCACATTGATATTTCGTTTCAATTCCAGGAGTAGTTCTTTTCCAGTTTGAAAAGACTAGTCTAGATTCTAGAATGAGAAG